>UZAN01042249.1:10479-36918 GCA_900618425.1 Echinostoma caproni
TTGCAATTAGATTCTTATTCTTTTCACGTCAACTTTAACCCACCCTTAAAACACCATTGCATCCGTACATACACGATAATTCTGGTATTCTTCAACTTACTGTTCTATCTTCATATTTTGTTTTCTGCTTTTATTAGTGAGCTTTCGGTCTCACTCTTGGCGCACATCCAAAAGTATGCTGACGACGTCGTTTCATCTCCTTCGGAATTTGGTCCTTTCACTTAAAATCTATCCCATATCCAATGGTTTTCCAATCAATCTAGTCTCAGTTTTAACACATCCAAGTGAGTAGAGTGTATCTTCAGTATTTTAAGCTCCTCAATTCTAACGGAATCTGCTACCCTTAACTGTAAACCTGGATGCAGAATGACCTCAATCCGGCACCTGGGTATCCCAATCGACATCAATCTTTATTGTTCTACACACATTTACAATTGTATGGGGAAACTGAGAAGCCAGTCTTTTCAGTTACGCAAACTCAGACGATTCCTAACCCCACAGTTAGTCCTGTCCTCTTTCGTTTACCAATGTGTTTTACCCATTTTAGTCTATTTATCCCCTGTAGTTTTTCCCGGCCTTTTAAAACAACACTTCAGGACAATACGTAGTGGTTTGATGATAAACAGTCGTGCATCATTGATCCCAATCGCTTCAGGATTCACAGAACTGAATAATGGCCACATCAAATCTTGTGTTGAATTTGCCAATAAGGTTCTAGACTACCCTGTTCATCCACTGCATCCCGATCTATTTTCATTTCATTCCCATCCGTTCACACGCTCCTCCTTTCGGTATCTACCTTCTCGCAACAACATTTATAAAAATTCCACTGTACCCTACCTGACCCGACTCCTGATCAAAAAGGAACAGATCGCAAGTGAACTACGTCAGAAGTTCTTTACATGAAACGAACTTCAGCGACATTCTTCACGTTGCATGTCACATGAAACTGTATATTTCATTCCGTATGACGAACCGTGTACATTTTTAATTGAAATGTAAGCACATACGCTTACACAATTTATGCAAATACAATACAATGCAGTACATACATACACATACATTATACCTGACGTGCTGAACATGATTCCATTTGTTATTTGCAGAATGAACGACTTCATTGGTAGTTACTTCAGTTCCGTTTCCAATTCATTGACTGTACCTCTAATAGGGCACACTATTTCATGGGGTTTGTATCGTGCCTCAGTACCGAATATCCATTTCATTATTTTCTCAATCGTACAACTCACTCAGAGCCTGCTGAATGGTAAAGTAGATTTTAAAGCAGAGGGATTTATGTCATTAATTGTCAACAAAGACGATAGTGATGAAAAGTGAACAGATGTTGAAAATTATTCCCATTTCCCCAACAACTTTCCTTGACATGACTTATTTTGTATTAAGTCAGTCAGTCAGTCAGTCAGTCAGTCAGTCAGTCAGTCAGTCAGTCAGGCAAGTCAAGAAAGGCTTTATGCAACGGGTGAATTTTCACGATTCTTACAAAGGATAGATAAAACCAACTGCAAATAAAAAGAAATTATTGAAGTCTACACTTAAGTGAATGAGAGAAAAATTAGTGCATGAGTTTTTCCCTGAGATGGGTGAAAATATTCTGACGAATAACCAGTAACCGAGCAAGGTACGGAATTACACTGTTTCTATATGGGGGAGTACGTGCAGGAAGGAGTTGATATTTGGAGCGAGTTCGGGGATTTGACTGGGCTTTTGCGATATCTTGGTGCAGACGGTGTCCTTGATCACGTGTTATCCTGTCTATGATTGTATCACAAGCGTCAAGATGATTGGAAATAAAGAAATCAACTAAAACAACTCTATCAACTCCATTATAGCGGGACGAAAGTTTAACGAATCTCGAAAATAAAGTTATTTTTTTGTTTTCTTCAGTCCAGGGGTAAAAATCGGGGAGCAATATAGCCAGTGTGAAAGAATGCAGGCAATCACAAATTTAACAATAAGATTACCGCCAGTTTCCTGAGCCTGTAAGCATAAAAAGGCAATTTTCGAAAGTTGTGAAAAAGTTGATGACATGAACAGACCAGGATATGTTATGGGTTAGGGTGACACCAAGGTATTTAACAGATTAAAATTTGGGAATGCTTTGATTGTTAACTCTTAGATCAAGGAGTTTCGTAACTAATAAAATATAATGGAGGCCAATTTTATGACTAAATGAAACTTCAGTGCACTTACTGGTGTTAAGTACAAGGGATCGGGTGACAGACCAATCGTGAAGTTCATTAAGACGGTCCTGGCGAGGTCGGAAACTGTCTGAAATAGGGGATGGGCAACCAATCACAATATCATCAGCATACTAACAAACAATAAAGTTTCTGGGAATGGGGAGGTTATGTATATACACGGAAAACAAGAAAGGGGACAAATGGTAACCTGAAAAACACCAGCTTCAATCTTAATAAAACAAGACTGTACACCATTCAGTGGAGTAAACTTGGTCCTACGGGAGAAGTAGTCGAATAAGAGTTTGACCATACCCAGAAAGACGTTCATTAAGCACACTTCAATAGATAGAACCAAAATTATTTGTATGATCAAGAAAAGTTAAGTGAATGGTACCGGCGCCATTGTATAAGGCCGCAGTAATAGAATGAACAATATGGGCAACGGCATCAAGTGTGGACGAATGGGGTTTAGAGGCAAATTGTAAAGGGTCATGTGGAGCTGCAATGGAGTATCACGCGGTGCAGCAAAGCGTTTTCAAAAGCCTCCAGGAACATAAATGTGCAGACAATTGGACGGTAATTTGACGCTGCTTTCTTTGGGATTGATCTGACCCGGGCTTTTGTTTATCGTTCTTTTTTCACGCACACACTTACATACACACACACACACAAATACACATTTATCCATTCGGTTCTTTGATGACCGCCACTTTTTTCATTTTGAAGTGAAAACACCCCGCGGCCGGCTTACGCGATTGCTTTCTTCAGGCATCACCAGACGTTTGCATACTATTTGTATAGTTCACAATATTTAATAATTCAGGTGAAACAACTTTGGGTGTTATCACACACTGAAATCTCGAACAAGATTGTCAATCAACTAGTCTATAGTCGGCGTTCATCTGGCACTTCAGTGCCGGTGATTACCGCTTCTTTGATTTGCATGTATAGATGTTGTGACTAGTATAAGGAAACTGGTATACGTGCCAAATTCCGCGCACTGTACTAATCCAGCCCGATGTTAGTACTCGGAAGGAAATCAGATCGCAGCACTCAACAATGAAGTCCTATTGCAGTGTGTGGAAAACGAGAATGTACGAGGATATTGTGCTCGATAAAACAACTGTGTTCACAGTCTATGTACAATCACCAAAATAAGTCAATCACTGTTATGGCGATAAGCGTTGCGAAACTTCCTCTGTAATGTCTGGGAGTAGGGGAAACTACTCTGGGCGAATACACAATCGTTTGTGAGTGGATGCGATGTGCACGGAAGGGTGAGTCCGATTGAGTGAACCATGACTGAGGATAATTGATGACAAATATGGATTTTCTGATATGGAATGGGATGGGAGGATCCTCGAAATCGTGATTAATCTGTCCCATAATAAATGTTCACAATGGAAAAAATAAATATGACTTGGAAGAAACATGGTGTGTGTTGTAGAAAACAATAACTGGAAACAATCTAGATGAAGACTCCCCAAATGTGTAGGGGCGATGTCTCTACATGTATGAATGATAGTAAGTGCAGTAATGGTACCGGTGACTAACTTATTTAAGGAGTCCATAAGTACTTGGAGGCTCCCAGAGGACTGAAAAACTACAACCCTAGTGGCCATACACAAGTCAGATCATAGAAATAAGGTTTGCAGCTATAGGTCGGTAAGTTTGACCTCGGTCGTCTGCAAGTGTCTCGCGAGGATAGTCAGAAGACAGATCTGTTCGTACCTGATAACCTATAGGTTTCTGATCCAAGCCCAGCATGGGTTTGTTGAGAAACGATCTTGTCTAACCAACCTGCTGGCATTTCCAGACGAAGTGACAGGGAGAATAGACGGAGGTAGCCACGCGGAGGTTTGCTGCTTGGATTTCAGCAAACCTTTTGGCTCTGACAGTCATGAACTGCTGGATCTAAAAATGCAGGCCCTGGGAATTCTAGGTAAGGCAAGAGAATGGATTAAGTAGGCCATTTCTCAACTGTCGCATATACAGTGTGAGTTTGAAATTATATAACCGAACCTGAGGGAATATCGAGTATTGTCCCACAGGGATGGGTACCTGGTCCATTATTATTCCTGATCTCCATTAACGATCTTGCGAAGGACCTCCAAAATCCTTGCTACGTGTTTGTTGATGATATAAAGTTAGCTGGGGAAGGGTTGGAACAAGACCTAGATGTAGTTCGAAGGTGATTGAATATATGGGATTTACCACTAGGTAAGTGCCAGTTCTTGACGACAAGGGCCAACGATGACACGGGAGATGTGATGCATTTGCAGCATGTCTGTGAGGTAAAGGTGTAAGATGCTTGGCTCGAGTGTGCCGCAGGATGTCCCCCCGTAAACGAATACACCAGGCAACCGCAAGGGGGCCGAGTCTAGGTGTGGGCTGGAACCGTCGACAGACAGGAGGTTCTCCGTGAAGAGGGTGAACTGACAATCTGAAAGAGAGGAAAATACAGACGCCATGAACCAAGTGGTCCAGTGAGACATAAACACGACTCACACTCAAACGGAATGGCAAGTTGCCAAGGTCGTTACAAAGGATCTAGGGGTCATGATTATAAATGAACGCAGGCCATCTCTGCAGTGCAAACATGTGCCTAACAAAGCTCGACGTGAACTTTTCAGGTTACGTGTTGTTGTAAGTTGCAGAAAACCCGAGGTTTTCGTACCTTTGTATAAAACCATTGTGCGTCCTCATCTGGAATATTGCGTACAAGCATGGGAGCCGTATTTTAAACAACATGAACGGTGTCTTCAGAAAAAACAGCGTTTCACAACCAGAATGGTGGCAGGCCAGAAAGGTAAGGGATACCTCCGACAACAGATGGACCTAAACTGGTTCTCCCTGCCCCGCAGAAGACTGCAGGGCGATCTTACAGAGACTTTTAATGTCGTCAAATGGCTTTCGGGTTTAAAGTTCGAAGTCCTTTTCTCGTTTTTTCCTTCTAGGGGAACAAGGGAGCATCCATCACCTTAGACTGGAGAAAAGTCATTGTAAAATAAATCTACGGGCTAGGTTCTTCACAAACAGGGTTAAAGCATTGCAATAAATTACCCGAAGCAGTGGTTAATTCTGTTGGTGTCGAATCTTTCAAGAGAAAGCTAGACGAGTGCTGGACAGTAGTATTTCCTGAGGTTGAATGTTGACAGTTAATCGTTAGGCTTTACTTTCGTAAACATTGTAAGAAATCTGATACTGCACGCTAACACTCCGCCTTTCAGAAAAATGCTATTGACTGGGAGTATTGGAAACCGAAACGGCCTACAACACGCGCAATTGGCAAGCGCCACAATTCGTCCTGTGATAACTGAACTGAACTGAACAGAAGGGGGAAGTATGTGGATCGGACTCCCAGAAAGATTATCCGGTTATGCAGTGTGGTGTACAGAGCAAAAGAAGCGTGAACTGAAAAGCTGATAAGCGAGATGCAGCTGTTTCACCCTATTGTGTATAAGGAAGATGAGCCACGGTTCGATCAACTGCTCGTTGGCCGAATTGATAATATGCTTACTTTCAACCCACTAGGTCCCGGGTTCGATTCTCAGTTGAGTCGGTGGATTCTCAGTGCCGATGAGATCTAATCAAGTCACAACAGCTGTACAGTGCTGCTTAGCTTTTCAGTTCACACTTCGTCTGCTCAAAACACGACGAACTACCCTAGATAACTGAATCAACTCCTCCACTAATCTCATTATCGGGTTGGTTGATCGGTTATCTCCTTCGAATATGTGAACCCAATGGACGATGCACGAGAGAGCTGAAATAGATCGCTGCACGCATCAGTGAGCGGCGATGGCTGATTAATCTTCATGTTGTGTTTCAGCATCACTCGATGAACATGTGCGTAATCACATATCGATTTGTTTTACGCTATAACTTATTTTTTGTGTATCAGAATACACCGAAACGGCATAAACGAGATTAAGAATACGAACTTTCAGGGTGATCGATTATTGTATGGAGAAATCCAGACAATAGCTGATATTTGCCAGAAATCATTTCTACCCTATAATCTAACTGTACGTTCACACTGGTAGCATACTTTTACCGACACACTGCGACACTTACAATAAACAAATGCTGTGTCCTTCCGCTCCAAAAAACTTTCCCTCTTCGCTTTTAATCCCTTTATTGCGCTCGTTTTTGACATCTCCGTGCTTTACCGCAGATTTACGTTAGCGCCCATCGGTACATCATCTGTGCTACGGTACTTCATTACAGGTCTGATGCAACCACAAGTCCACTGGGTTAACCGGGGTAGTAACTTGGTTGCTCACGAACTGAGGGATTCGTCGAGAGGATCGTGACGACGAGTCATAGTCGACGAACTTCAAACACCGTGACGGAATAACATAATCGATTAGTATTACCACAAAGTTACAGTTTGCAATTTTAATCTTTTTTATTATACATAGTTATGTGATGAACAGGAAGCGAGACGGACCCCTTGGTCACGAAGACCTGCTGTTCAGTTCTGGAAGCTGGTTACTTAATCCCCGGGGCTTGGATTGGCGCGGTATTGAACCGAACGACAGCAAAGCTGCCTATCACACAAAAGCATCAGGTAACGGAAGTCTAAAGCTGATCGACGTAGCCACTAGCCGACAGAAGTTCTTACGCGTCTCGTAACGCACGCGACCTCCAAGTATCTTGTTGCCCGAGGTAGACGAAAATCAGAAGCGGTTCCTGTAGAAATTTACTATGACATTATTTGGTACTATTTGTGTCGTAGACAAAATAACAAGACTGAACTGAGAAAAGCCAGATTGAAAAATATAAATACAAGGAAGTAATTATTGTATTTTACCACAAGGAGTGAANGAATAATATCTGGGAAACGTGTGGGAAAAAGTAAGATAAAATGGACAGGGCTAGCGTAGAAAAGTGTTCATCCATTGATCTGTTGTCCGACTGTGTGTTATTAGTTATCGCACAAACTTTATTGTTCTACAGACCTATTGTATGTACCCAACTTTACCGCAACTAAAACATTTTGCTTTCCTGAATGGACAGGAAAATCAGGGAATGAGACTATCTACAAGAAGAACTTTTGCCGAAGTTCAGCTGAATTCGATTGACAATGGCAGAGCGGGAGTGATGAAATTTGCCATTTCTCAAAGACTTTGAATTCCGACCCATTTTCGTCGCAGTCGCTGCTCATCAAGCCGTTTGGTCAAATTGAGCAAAACAGTTTCACATGCTGTTGTTACTGAAAACTTAACAAATTGCTATTTTTCAAAAAACGGTTTTAGATTACGAAAATTTTGGTCCCATTGCACCAGCAGGTTCTGTTGAAGGTCAGGAAGTATAATACCAGCTCTCGGACGATCTTGAATATGATCTTCCAAGTGGTTCCCATAATCACAAATTGAAANCAGACTGATCCTCTGATTTAATTAGTGAACCAAATATAATGTTGTGAGGTACTCCTCACACTTGCGAGTAGTTTGTATGCATCAAGAAGCTGCTATTGAATTCCCACGGAAATCGAGAGTGGATTGAAGGATTTACTATTGTAACTACAGAAAATACGCATCTACTGTCGGACCGTTCCAGTAATTATCCTTTGTGCTTGTTACGGATGAGATATTTTGTTGTATGGACGTAAATTTAATGATACCCTAATGGTTATTCCTAATAAATAACTCTCTTCGTCTCCGCACTGTCTTGTGGATTCAAAATGCTAGCTCTCTAGGCCACCATGAAGTTTGGTGGCTTGAAATATTGGAGGTTTTTTTTAAGTTTTCATAAGGGTTACTCACAGGTGCAATAGGAAACGGTAGATCCACCGCAAGTAATTATGCATATTTTCCAATCAAATGCGCGAAGTATGTAGTTCACTTTGTATCTTCAAGTTACTTCCTCTTTGAACTCTTCACTTAAAAACGTTCAGCGTCATAATTTAATCTGAATTATCAGGCAAATGTTTCATTTAGGCAGAAATCATAATGAAAATATTCCGTGACACCCAATGTGGTCAGTTTGTATTAAACGGTGGGTGGTAGTGGCCAGGTGGTTAGGTCACTAAATTCTGACCCGGGGTCTGGAATTCGAGCCACTTCACCGCCGTCCGTCTACCCCATTTGTGTATTTTCCCAGGAAGCCGTTGTATAACCGCGGCCTCCTTCCTGAAAGTTGACTGTTCATTTGAATATTCAATAAATAGAAAAGGAGGTAAGAAGTCATTTTTAAGTGAATGGTTAACGGTAACAGAAATTAAGAATATGAACTCATAAATCGAATATTATGTTGCAACTGTGTTAATGCACAATTACAAGGTCGAGAATTTTCATTCAACACAAAAATATCAGATAGTGGTACAGGTAGTCTGTTGTTGCAGTTGCTTATGTAAATCACACATTGAAAACTCCCGTCAGGGAAGCAACATCAGAGTTTGGACGATACTCTGGAGATCTATGTTAGTGAAAGAGAAGAGAGCTGGAACGATTGTAATAACTAACCAATACTTGTTATCACGCAAACGAACATAAGTGTGCAACGGGCAGAAAAAAAACATGGGGATAACTCTCAACTATGCATTACATCATCCGTCTGAAGCCACTTCACAAGTGTGACACACTTTCCGGACACCGTGCTCCGGGTAGCATGAGACCTGTTTTCGGAGACCATTACTGAACATAATAATGCAGCAATCGCAAGGTTAATCATTCCACTACTAAACCAACTGTTTTAATCTTGATAGTTACCTCGACCTCCAAGATGTTGTATGAACTCAGAACGAATTCTCCACTACTAATCCATTGAGATAAGCAGTCGGGTTTGAATCTTTTTGGGAAAGTTGAGATGCGTGGGACAAAGCTGCTTGAAACCAGCTTACCCCAATGAATTTGTTCTATCGCATACAGATAAACTGAACATTTCTGATCGGTCGCTCACTGGTCCAGCGAGTGGTATTGAGTGCTTTGAACTGACTATCCTTCGGACTTCATCTTCACGCACAATCCTCAGTCCATCGATTCAACTATACACTCATCCAATATCAATTATCCCACGGCACTACTCACAAGTAACTGTGAGTTAAATGCGAAAAATCAATCGAGCCTTGTGGGGTCGTTAGCCCGTATAGAAGTCCTGACTTGGTGGGAGGCTTTCGATTGGAGTTGACAGATTGTCATCTGTGTCTCCCTTCGTTGACGTCGGACCATACGAACTGACTGACTATCACTGAGGACAACCCAAACATGAATTGGTAACTGGGCTCAGCCATGGTATGAGCTGGTTGGCACAGTGGTAACACTTACGCCTTCCATGCGATTGGTCCGGAATTCAAATCCCGGACAGAACGGTGGACATGCACTACGGATCAGCTCTTATAAGAACAAAACTCGAATATATTGGTTCCAAATGTAAGGTTGAATCGATGAACTGAGGATTGTGTGTGAAGGTGAAGTCCGAAAGATAATCAGTCAAATAAATAAATAACAATTATCCCACACACACTACTCACAAGTAACTGTGAGTCAAATGCGAAGAAATGAATTCCTTGCGGAGCCTAATGCAGTAACAGTAACAATCACGACCATTCTGATTCCTTTCTCTTCTCCCTTGCTCTGTAAGAAATTTACATAGGTCAGCATGTTATCCATTCCGGAAACACAGTAATGATTTTATCTATTCCAATAGAGAGTTTCCTTTGCGAATACACGAATATTTGATAGGAAAACCGCCGTGACCGACAAACACCAAGGGGTGCGAGTGCGTGTGGGGGTTAATTGAGGTCACTGATAGTTTAGACCAGATTGAATTAAGGAATTGACCTTAAAAACATCTGGTTACAAATACCAACCTCGTCGTCCGCTCGAGACGGAATAGATGCAGGTTGAAGAAGAAATTTACAGTGTGTGAACAGCTGCCCTGAATAATGCGAATCTTTCAATGCGACGATAAAAACGATCCGATGATCCTATCAGAGTAGGGGGTGAAAATAGGAACACGAACAAAAACGTATTGTGACCTTAATGGGGTTTCAGTCATCATAAATCTGGTCCCACATGCACACAGGAAACGTGCACACACACACAAACACATGTGCACGCCCGTTCACCCGCCGGACAGTCCATTCAATCACTCGCAAAGGGAAGGCTTACACACACACGAACTGGTGTGATTATTCATACCCGAGTCGGTCAGGCAACGGAACAGTAGTAAAAAAATCAATACATTGACATGAATCCCCTGTATGAAGTGGAAGACTGATACAGTTTCACGTCGCACAGACCGAATCCAGCTGTCAACCTATGCTCTACGAGCTGTCACGAGGAAAACCAATGCGAAATGGTCCTCGTTAGCCCCGTGTGCTAGCTGTCCTCGTGTTGAGTGTAGAATTGATTGTCGATTGATTGTTCGTTCGCTCCCGCTTGCTCCAAACATGGCCAAGTTGAAAGCTGTAAACTACATATGTTATGCTGAAGTTGTGAGGAGTTCAGTAGCCTCGGTTGGATTCGAACCCACTCATGGATGCCGCCTACGCTTTTGTACCGTACACGCTCTACCAGATGAGCTACGAGGCCGCGCCGATAGCACTGATCTTTCCACATTAGAATCAGTTCAGTTTAGTTTCTACAACCAATAACCATGCACTTTCGTGCACCGGTTTTGGTTGCTATCTTTGGTGCCCCAACCACTCGAGGCCGGTTACCTCGGGGCCTGATTGACTGGAGGCTAGAAACATTAACAGATCTAGGCCCGGTTTTGCCTCATTGTTTAGGGAAGTGTGGCAGCAGTGGGGTACGAGCAATGTTAAGCAACTGTGATGGAATAATAAGTGGTCAGTGTATGTCATGCCGGGGGTTTGTATCTCAGTGATTGGTGGAGATACGCATTTCTGTTGAGAGCTTCTGACAATTAGGAAGATACAGCTATTCACTATTTACGCTGCTACATGTGACTGGTTAGCTTTCGGATATACAACTACGAATGAACGATGAAGAACACAGCGAAAATGCCTCATTCGCTTCTTGTAGCTAGATGTGAATCAATGCTCATATTTCGAAATACTTAACTCGAAAGTTGAAGAACCGATTCCATGTTCCAGCTAACACCAGATTTGTTGTCAGCTATTCCCAGTCGCTCAGTTTCTCTCATGATCGTGAGGTTACCGTTTGAAAACATTGCTTTAAGATTTCATCATGCTTGCATTGAATTCGCACGATGGTTGCATTCCGCGCTCACTCACTCATTCAAAGTTAGAAATCACGCATGGTGCACATATTCCAACAGAAACAACGAGCCCCGACGAGGAATTAAAACAACCAGGGTGACATTTTTATCCGGATCACTCACTAGTATTTCTGTTCCAATGAATATTCGATCAAGTAACACTCCCACAATCGTAGAAACAAGGAATTACTGCGTCCATATACAAAGCTGGTGGTTGTCGAGATCCAGTTAACCTAACCTGTAGCCCTGCTTCGGATGTTATCGGATGCCATGGAATCAATTGTGTCAGATTGTCTAATGGAACACCTAGAAGAATATGACATTCTTTAAACAGATTAACATGGGTTCAGGCAAATGTGATCCTGCTCCAACAACCTGCTTCTTGTTCGAGATGAATGGACCAGAACAGTCGACGAAGGGGATGCGGTGGATGTGATTTATCTCGATTTCTCGAAAGCATTTGTTTGATTAAATCACCAAATTGTGTTACAGAAGCCCTACAATTACGGCTTTCGAGATATCGTGTTTGATTGGATTAGAGCATTCCTTCGACAACGGACCATATCGGTTCGTGTTTCTGATTCCCAAACTAAATGACACTCCGGATATTTGACTACAGTTCGGCTATGGTAGCACAGCGATGTCATCCCAAGCCAGCAGCGTGATTGGTGTGTGTGCATGCGTGGCCATGTTCTGCATGCATATGGCACATTCAAAGTGCAAAAATACCGTTGCAGGATTCGGTCGCTCCAACTCGCTATCCCTATCCGAATGGATAGCTAGATCTCTCTCTCTCTCACTTGGTGGACGTATCTGGGCTACATTATCGATAATGATAGCAAGAGCCGTCACAACTCCTGGCTGTCCATTCATGAAGAACCAAGTGTATTATATCGCGATACGGCTAAACCTGTCAAACGATCGCTGCGAGAGGAGGGCTGACACAGATTACCGGGAAGTTGGTGGTGGCTGACTAGTCTGAACGGTGAAGCAAGCATGCATACACAAAAAGCTAATTGGCCCAAATTCTGCATCGCTTGAAGTAAACGCGTGAAACGTCACCACAAGCCTTGTTTGTTGGTACCACCGGTTATGTGAAATCTGTCCAAACAAAAATGGTGGACATTAAAGAATCTGACGCGGATCGATATCAGTGAAAACACCACAAAGTACGTCAAGTGTAATCGATAAGGGCATGATCAGTGCATTCGTTCCCCAAACAATCGCCATTAATAATGTTCGTGTGCCAAGGGGGGGGGAGTAGTTCAGTGTGATTCACTGAACGGCTTATGGCCGATCAATCAGGCTTCTGCGAGTTATTCTTCACCAAAGGTATGTTTCAAAGTTGAGATTTAGACAACGGTTGTGGTGGTGTATGCGTAGAAATATAGACTTAACAGACCTGTGGTTGTTGGATTCGGCCGCACTGCCCTGGAGAGAGGCACTGTGGACAAAACGACAATGCTAAGCGGTTCAGTACATTCTGTGAAATTCTTAAAGGATTTGATTTAGTGCCCACTCACAGAGTACGCCATCCAGGCATGGAAACCATGGCTACAACGTGATTGGAAAATACTGGAGCGTCGACAAAGGATGGCCACCGGAATGTGTTTGGGGGGCTGAATTGTTATTCATACGGAAAGACAGAGAAGTCACTGGGGTTATATTCCAGTCACTAGCGGCGCATCAGAGAAAACATGATTATGGTGTATCAAGTAATGCAAAATCCAAGCCATCCATGTTGTCCGCTGCTAAACTTATCACCCAACGTTCATCTTAGAGGACATCCGTTCAAACTAGTGGTCTCAAAATGCCGATTGAAATGCCGGCGTCAGTCATTCGCAGTCAGAGTGTGTTCGGTCCGGAACTCTCTCCCACCCCACGTCGTCTGTACGCCAATNCATTACCAAACATTACCACACCTTAAATTCCAACATAAGTGAATCTGCGTGCAACAGTGGAAAAATCAGGTATCATATGACATTTAACACGAGGATGTGTATGTATCACTGTCTTTTAACCACAACACGAACGTATTGCTACAAGAAAAACATGGAAAAACATACTGTATTGACTACCATGTTTAACAGGTGAAAGTTTAAGGCGGTTATAAGGTGAACACAAACTGGAATGAGTGAGGAATTTAAGGGGACAGATTGAGTTGCTGCTGACATTAAGAAAAGCAACGTACATGAGAGATTTGAGTGTGGAAACGTATTCATCAGGCCGAGTCACGTTTTGTTTTATCATTGAGAAAAAGAAAATTGGGTTAAATGTCCCGATGTTTCGTCCATTTCAAGAATTAGCACCGGTGTACATTCACTGAATCCACTGGGATTCGCACTCGAAACGAGAATGTCAGGGAAAGCCTAACCTTTCCCGGAGAATACCCACTGTATAAATTTGAATTGGATCAGGGTCAATCGCCACCGTTGGAAAGTGCCAACGTTCTCTTGTTAAGTTACTAGGTCCAGGGTAACAGATAGAAAACGGCAATCTGATTTGTCCATGTCCTTCTTTGGCCCTCCTGTAATTTCCATTAAAGAAACATTTAGACTACGCGCAACCCTATATATACAGCATAGTTCCCATTAATCAATGCGCTACTTTGTTGGCTCTACTAATAAACGCTCGCACTGTTGGAAACTGTCTTCTGACCTCCAAAGTTAGAAAATGCATCATGAGAACAGATTCGGTGTTAGTTTGATAGACAACAAAACGGCGATGGGGATGGGCTGTTAGTTCGACTAGCTATTTGTCAGAGATTCAGCACAATCTATGAGAACTGCTTTGCTCTGGGACAACCAATCAGAACAAGAATAGCCGAACCCGACAGCCAATCGAGATGGTTGACAGCAGTCCGATCGTTTTTTTTCATTTTTACTTCATTTCATTGAATACACAATGATACCAATTTCAGGAAGGAGAAAGTGGCCCATCAAAGGGCTGCCATACAACACTATGGGGCAAGTCTAACGGTTGTGGTGGGATTCATACACACGTCCCCGGGGTGGTAATTTGGTGACGTTACCACCAGGCTACCAACGCCCGGCACTTTGATATCTTGCCTCTTCCCTGTAAATAATCAGGCTGTCATTCATTTCATTTTCTGTGGAATCTGGAAGAGGAGGAGGAAACCGGAACAATCAGTTGGGTAATCAGTATCAACATAATTCCAACAGGCTGTAGAGGACCAGCCACCTAGGCTATCCGGATAGAATTTGGGCAGTTTGCTACAACACATCGGAAAATATGACTGAGGAAACCGCGGAGAGCAGCCCTTACACAAATATTGTGCGTTATAACCGTGGTGAACTGGTGAAAAAAGATGCATCAGTATGTTCAGAGACTCTTGAAATGGTAATTCCTAAAGATTGGAAGAATACACTCATCTATTTTAAGCCAAAGGGCATCCATTTTATAGTATGCTCGAAGAAAAGACGCATTTGTTTTTACCCGTAAAGCGGAATTAGGGTATAGAAGTGAATAAGTGCTTGGAAGCTGAAGAACCTGCACCCTGTTGCTGTCAAACACACTAGAGAAACAAAATCAGAGCGAGACCGGATTGCCTTATACAGTTCAATAAATCGGACCACCGATGAACGTCGTGGATATCCTGCCTTACATCGGATCCCGTAACCTCAAAAGTTACAATCAATCTCCTGCTATGTCGCACCCTTGAGAAGTCGTATTTTCCAAAACCTTGCAGTTTTTCTAAATTCCAAACCAACCGCATGCCTAATATTGTAGTTTCTAACTATGCAATGTCACGCCCCTCAATATGTCGCAGTTCCTGATAAGTACTCACTTGGTCGTTAACCGATTTTCGGGAAAACCATTGACAAACCATCCTGAAACGTCGGACTCAACCAATGACGTNAATGACGTTGCACCTAGTGTGACGCGTTCATAGCACTGTTCACTGATTGGATAATCCTTGCGAGGAAGTCACACCGATGTGAGTGATCGGAGACAGTATCATTTGACGTCAAAATGTGCATGTGCCTCTCGATCAGAGAGAAGTAGAATGTGTGGGAAATGCTGAAACAGACAGGTGCAACTCAGAGCTGCGTAGACAAATTACTTGGAATTTCACGAAAGACTGTCTACAATGTTGTATCCTATCGAACGACTATCGGAGAATTTTCGAACGCTGGAGCCTCTGAGGAAAGATGCCACCTGAAAACCAACGAAAAGTTCAAGGCAGTGAATGAGGTATCTTGGGCTTGGTTTACTGCTATGAGGGGGAAGCACGGAGAGTTCCCAACGGTGGAGAGCATCGTACGTAAGAAGGCAATCCAGCTGGCACAAAGACCGCATCATATTCACCTCCGGTTCGTTTCGCTCTTGGTCAGACAGATATGGTATTCAGTTGTACAAAGTAAGAAACAAGCAACTCATGTGCATTACTTCAAAGATCTGTGGGGAAAGTTTAGCGGTATCAGGTGATGCGGTGGACGAGTTTCGAATGGGGTTAGCGCAGTTGATCCATGAATATGCCGACTGCGATATATTCAATTCAGATGGAACAGCTTTGTATTGCAGACAGCTCTTAGCTATTAGAAAGAACAATAAATCTAAAAGAAAAGACAGTTTCTGGGTCCAAGAAATTCAAAGAGGGGGTCGCGTTACTGCTTTGAGGGAGCATGACTGGAGAAAAGTTATCACCGTTGGTGATTGGAAAGTTTCAAACTCCACGGTGCCTCCGAGGTATAGATAGAAAAAGTCTTCCATTCAGCTATAATTCTTCAAAGAACGCATGGATGACTTCTACGTTATTTCACAGTTGGCTGTCCGACGTTCACCGCAAAATATTTACTGGAATGTCTTGTCTTTGATCGAAGATGAGCAACGTATCACAAAAGCTGAGGCGGACGTTCCCATGGCTATGCATCTGGTCAAGAAAGCTTGGGTGTCTGTGCACCCGAATGTAACAATCAATGCCTTAATGAAAGCTGGATTCAAATCCACATTGATTCATCCGGTGATGTAGCTACCTGAGGGTAATGCGATTTGAACGAGGACTTTACTCATTATGTGTCTATTGATGAATATCTTTTTGAAGAATTCTCCTGTCAGGAATTTGCTGACGAAAAAGTGGGTTATTTAAAATTTTTGTACCAAGTCCCTTTTTCAGTCATTAAATGAATTCGTTTCGAATCAAGCTAAGCATCACGAAGGAGAAGATGAATATGAGGCAGTGAATGCACCCAAAGTTATCTCGATCAGAGAGGCGCAGAAGTTATTGGATTAATTGAAGCTGTTTGTCTTGGTTGATGCTCGGAGTTCGGGTCGATTATTGGAGTGTACAATTGATTTGAACAGCGCGTTTGTTGATTTCCAAAGGAGAGTCAAGCTTAGACAAACAACGATTTATGATTTTGCTAAAAATACATCCCTGTAGTCTGCAAAGGTTCTTTTTGGAATTCTGTGGTTCACTGAACTGAACTGTGGGTCGCTCGAATGTGGTCACTTTTGCTACAGTGGTGATCAAAGCCACGGTCATTCGATCTATCGATGGGCTCTGCCACAAATGAGTGAACGATTATCGCGACTGACTGGTAAGCGGGTGAGTGGAGTGAGATGTCAGATCCGAGCGATCGATAAACACGTTACGCGGATGCGCCCGTGTGAATGAATGAATGATACTCTCACTTGTCCTAGAGCAACGATGAAATTAGACAGGTCACTCGCCAAAGGTCATTGTAACCCGGGTCTAAGGACAGTTTGTGAAATGCATTTATGAATCGTTAAGTGCTTGAGAGTTGCCGTAATTCCTGTAGACTGGCGTCTATGGCCTTCGGTTGGCTGAACAGGAGTAAAATTCTTCCAAATAAACTTCCGTCTCACGCCTACCGGAAAATTTGCGCGAGAACCCGCTTAAAAATAGTGCGTGTATCTTAGACGAGTCAAACTTCGGCCCAGTGTCCCCATCGCGTGAACTTTTTCATTCCGAATCTCCCACATGACGCATCGTTCCACAGCTGATTCTCCTGTGGTAATTCTCTACCAACACTTAAGCAGCATTCGATTCAGAACTTATCCTCCTCCTATGACCGCCCGAAAATCACGCGACCGATCGGGTTCATTTATCGATCGGTCGGATAGGTCACCGCAGCAAGAGACCTGGCGATTGCCCAGCTAACCCGAGCGAGAAACCTTACCTTATCTACAACTGCGAGTCTTTAGCGGCCCACGTGAACTTTGGCTGTACAGCAGGCGTTTCTTCACCACACGCATGGACTACACGTGATAACAAGATCATCACAAAAAGTACAAGACAATGTGAAAGGATGGCGTAATCGGACTACCGTACTATCTACATAACAACGTGACATCTTAATTGACACTCGGACATCTTAAACTGAAAAAGGTATGGTTCATGAACCACGTTATAGCATCGCGTGTTGAACTTAGTCAGACCAACAACGGCCATGATGAATGCATCAAGAGGTTTGAACATACAATGGTACCAAAAAAGCGAACGAACGAATAGACGTCTACAGACGCTAATGGTACACATCTTTCACCATAAAATCATGAATAGATTGCATAGCGAGCAATCAGTTTGAATATGGGAAAGAAGTCAATGTTCTGAGTATACCCCGTAACAGATACTTCACTCATTTTAGATGTTATATCCTGCTCACTGTATTCGAACTGGCTCACCTTTGTTTTCCTTGAATGGGTTAACGCTGATTTGATTATTGTAGCTAAAGCTATTGTATATTATGGTACATGTCATATAACCAATTCTGTGGTTAGCCTAACATTGTAACGGAACGGAGGAATAGATGGATTTATTATGGGATCACTGGGTTAGAAAATGTTCCCCTGAAGAAAGTTAGGTGGTTTCGGGATAACTAGACACTAAGAATTGAAAAAAGGCTGAATACCGCCTACAATGTATCGATATTAGGCTGAGGGTGTCATAAAAGATTTAAATTTCTCTGATACATAAAGAATAAGCAGGACGGCAGATCTAAATTCCGTCATAAGTAAACAGTTTATGATTTTAAACCTTGGGAACAACTAACAGGTTTAACCTACTTTTCATCGATCCGGGTTATTTTGTCACAAACTGTCAACCGACTTTTTATACTACTTATTAGCATCTACAACTGTTTACCCTGCTCTGTCGCAGTTCCTGGAATTTACCCACTTTATCGAATTCCTGATGGGTGCGACATAGCAGGAGATTGACTGTACCATGAAAATCACTATTTGTGAGCGCTGCTACCGAAGATAGGATCTTCTACAGACAAATCACCGTCCTTTTACCTATGCATTTCCGTTCCGTGATTTGACAATGTGCGAAGCGTTCTACTGGTCAAAACAAAAGGATTCTATTTGATATTCAAAACAAAAATTTGTTGTCTAATCTCAGAAATGAACCTCGGTTTGAGAACTGGTTACCTTGGCATGCGTGATCAACTCAATACGGGTCGTTCTGGGAAATTTTCGCCGCATACCCCGATATCCTGTGATTATCGTCTAGTACGACTATGTGTAAACCTGTTCACCACGGTCTCTTCTATCCGTCTAAAACCTAAATAGTAGAATTTCTTAAAGTCCTTTGCGTTTGAAAGTTTTTTTTATTCGGTTTGATTACCTATCGACCACGGATGAGGTCCACATTTTGTGGCTTCCCGATTTTCTCAACACTCAGTTTTTCAACAACAGCAACAACAGCAACATCAGTGGCAACAACAACAACAACGATAGTTGAGGGCTAACTGTTCCAGTTCTCAACTGACAAGTTCATTGACTGAAGGCAGTACATTATATCCTGACTAATTTTCCTGGAGGGTTTGAAATGACCCAATTTTTCCATTCAGTAAGGACTGAACAGAGTACATCTTTCTTTTATTAGATTCACCGAATGCGCAATTTTCAAATCCCTTGAGCATTTTTTGTTCTTGGGAGAATGTGAAAACAAGTGAGACAACGATCTTGATGTTTTGAGAAAGATAATCAACTTCTACTGATGCAAGTTGGATGTGTGGCTAAGTCAGCATTTCCGTGGAAGCACAAAGACTCACGATTCTTACGGAATCGATCAGAAAGGAAAGTCATGAAAGCATTCTAACTGTGCTTGCATTACGGAACGGAAAGCCCTGATTCACTGGTCGTTAGACTATTGTCCAAAACCATAAGGGAGCCACCATCAAAAGCTTGGCGATTGTAGTCCTTTGACCTTTTGCACGTATGCCATGTATGATGGAAAAACTGCCATTTGACTGCACTCTGTTTTTCGCAATTGCTCAACAACCAAAACGCCCAGATTGATCAAATTTGGTGTGGTGAAGATAATTGAACCCATGACCGTCCAGGTAACAGAAAGTGATCTCAATTATGATTTTACAGACCTGATTTCCCCTGGAAATGTGCCCCCAGGCATGTGGAATGCCACTGCCTCCAATCAAAATGTTGTCTGTAAAACGCGCTCCATGGCTCGTCACGTAAATAGCACGGGTCAGTCAGAACTGAAATGTCCGAAGGAGGCCTATAGTTATACAGTACGATATTGAACATTATTCCTGTTGCACACTGTGGTTGATCAGGGATCACCAAGGTCATGCGTACCTCGTGGTAGAAATCATCGATCCGTGGTTTGTCAAAACAGAACATGCGGTTCAAGGTTTTTGGATCTAGAATAAAAGATATCGGATCACCCCGAATAAGGGAAAAGCTAATCGATCACCGCGGGTTGTTCGTAACACTTTAGCCAGCCCACCGTAGCATAACTCAAAGAATAATCGAGTAGTTCGACGAACGAACTCAAATGTATTCACGAGCCAGGAATCTTCAAATTGAGTAACCGGTGCTTCGACTATACGGCGATCAATAGACTTGGGTGTACATGTGTGGTGTCTTCAACAACCGTTAAAAATAGCACCAAAGTTACGATTCAAGAGCATGAACATTAAATAAAATCGATAAAATGGACCATGATGGTGATCGAGTTTCGAAGGTTAGAATCCGCGTCAACTATAATTCTGAGTTAAACGGTGTGATATTCGGCCACGAAAAAGAAGACGGTCCTGATGGAGTCATTTACTACTGGTGTAACCTGTGTAGGAGCTGGATCTATTCCACAGTCTGGAATACAGTTTAGATAGATGAAGTCTCAGCTGAGTATTCTCGATGAAAACCAGACAACTGAATATTATATCAAAACCTCGAATGAGTTTCTTCTCCTCGCGATTACAGAAAATCTAGTGGGTCCTGTGATTCATCAAAACGATTATGCATCTTTGTACATGCACAAATCTCACCTCACCAGAATGTGGAGGTTGCGACGGAACGTCAGAAGCAAAATTCAAATTTCGGATTTTATTTCAAATGACTGTTTCTGGAGGCCATTTATGAGGCTGGTTTATGCGCATCGGATTGATATTTCACCTTGACTGTTATTGACTGTTATCCTTCATGCGTGGAACGATTTCAGACAATCCGGAACCTAAAAGGAAGTATGCCTTAGTGTTGTGTTTCACCCATGGATAATAATGGCCCATGTGCTGTGCAACTGCAGACATTTTCATGGGGTGGGTTTATTAGCAGTTTATGCTCTCAAATGTACATTTTCCATGATAAATGGGGTTAAGCCATGTCATTCACAAACTTTTCAGATTTCTATACGCGAAAATGAGTTTTAACATAATCATACCAAATTTGAACTACCTGCAAGGTTTAGTTCCCGAGAAATTGCAGACAACAAGGCGAAATAATAGTATTCTGTGTGCTATATCACTGGACAGTCGAGCGCGGGGAGCGGGGACGGGAGGGTGCAAGAACCTGAGGTTGGATTTGTGCTGTCTTGGACAAAGCGAACAAGTCTGATCAGCGGCATGCTTACATTTTGCCTAAGCTGTACCACCTACAGCCTTTAGTTTAATTCATACAAGCGTTTCCGCTTTCAAATCCGTACAAAATAGAAAAAGTGAAAAGTTTCATGCAAAAACACATAGAAAAAGGCACTACTCTGTATTTCAGTGTCATCCAGAATTCATCTCTCATTTCTCTCGCTTTTAAAAGACATTACAATCCTGATTCAATGGCGGTTAGACAATGGGCGATGGTGGATGATGAATACTAAGTATTGTAAACACTCAACTATTGGACAGATGATCGGACTTTTATTTAAATATTAAGCGCCTTGTAAAAGACAGACTGATAAAAACGATCCGATTGTCAAGTGATCAGGTCCCCTGGTAGATAGATTCGCACTAGTGAGGAGAAGAAACCAGATCGACACAACTGTACAGTGGTTCCCAGCTTCTCGCTTCACACTTAATTTACAAAAACAATAGAATAAAATCCATCGGAGCACTCATGTGTCCCGAATCATGGAGCAACAGCGCAACAGTAACAGTGATTATCATTACTGGGATACATAACTGGTTCTCCCTACAATTGTACACCATTATGAATGAATGAATGAACGAACGAGTGAATCAGTCAATCAGTCAATCAAGCAAGCAAGTGGTCAACCTATTTATTTATTTATCTATCTATCTATCAATCGATCGCTCGATCGGTCTGTTTGTTTGTCTGTCTGTCAACCAGTCTGTCTGCTTTAGTAAATGTGTAAACTCGACGGAGAGGAGGCCCTGCTCATTAGTGTTTCTGTATCAGAATTGGGTTCAGGCAATCTCGCAGAACTGAAATTCCAATGTGTGTGTTTTTCAACTATAGACATGGGATCTAACCACTTAGGGTAAATCCCAGGGTCATCAGAACGTAATGATCCGTTAGCGGAAGGCATTTGTTTAGTGTTTAGTAAACAGTGAAAAATCAGTTCGTGCTGGATAAATCAGCAACTGTGTGAGCAATGGGAAGAGAACAGCTTGAATTGTTTCTTACTGTCTACATTTTTTCATTTTTATAAGAATACGCATTTTAAAATCATTTTTTAACCAATGATTACTAGGACCGTCGTCACGTAACAATATTTTTCAGAATAGCTTTTTAGGATCTCATTTTCAGTTTTTCGTGTTGATTTCGGAGAAGAGTCCTCTCAATCTGATGGCTCAAAGGGACCTACTTAAACTGAGTGTGGCTGTCCAGAAGTAAAGACGTACCCATGCATGGGCTCGAACCCTACCGGAGTCTCTCATTTTTGCACCATTTTGCTAAGTCAAACACTTGCAACCTTCCAAATAACGAAACCAACGAGATTTCTCCTGTTTTCAAGTTTTGAAATAGGGTTCACATACTGAAACATAACTCAACTAAAGTCTGTGGTTATTTTGTTCTTATTTTTTCGTGAAATAGGAACTTTTCGTGTGTCGGTTTAGAGGATCGAGAGTAAGAGAGGAGAGGTCAAATATGATGGAAGTCTATGGCAAGTATGGTTGCAAATGAAGCAGAAGATGGAACTGATGGACTGACAATCTTTCGGGCTTCCCCTTCACGAAGAATCCTCGATTGACCCAGTCACTTATACATTCTGGAGGCTACACATTCTATGGTTTCGCACTTGCTGGGGCTCTGAGTAAAAGAGGAAAGGGAACATCGCCCAGATAGTTTACCTGGTTAAGTTTACTCACCACCTACATGAAATAAACGGATTTGGTAGGTAGCACTCAATCAAAGTTGTCAGAGAGTTAACCAAATATGTCTTTGTTGCATTCGCGCAAATGTAGATGATATATGAATCATAACAATTCGATAAATCTGGTTAGCCTAATACGAGTTTATTGGTACTGTTGTAATAAACCACTTTTCCAAGCAAGAATTTCGGAGAGTAGATTTAACACGCGATTGTAGATATGAATTACTGGTGAACTCTAATGAGTATCAAAATCGGTAATAGTGTGTTCAGGGTGTATCATTTACTCGACACCACCAATCACAATAAACTGTAAGTTCATATGAGAATAACAAAGCAAAATGTGATCGTTTTTAACGGTCATCAAGGTTCGTTCTCACAGGGCCACATTCCTACGGTGTCAACATTAACAACAACAACAACAACAACAACAACAACAACAACAACAACAACAACAACAACAACAACAANTACTACTACTACTACTACTACTACTACTACTACTACTACTACTACTACTACTACTACTAGGTGGTGCTGGTAGAGGATAACTTTATTAAAGATTACAGATGCGACATCAGTAATTTGGCGTACACAGAAAATCTCATCAGGAACATACCACCCCAGTTTCTGGCCTCACGAAGGGTAATGAAGGCAGCAGTCGATGGGTATTCTCCGAGATACAGCAATTTGCCCTCGGTGGTCTTAATTTTTAATCATCGAAAGTAATCAGCAAATACGTTACCTACTACTCACAAGTGAGTAAAATCTCACAACAGTACTGCTACTACCCCCACCGCAGTTTGAGATCGCTGATGATAGCTGAGATTTCTCCTACTGATTGTGGGGCGCAACTGGCTTCTTATGGCGCTGATGGCCAAGAGGACGCATATAGAGGTTGGATTAAAGGGCGATCGAGAAGAGGTCTGAAGTGTTCCACCTACTGAGATAAAATATCTCAGTGGGTGGAATACATGAGAAATGATCTCGCCGGAGGTGCTGCAAAAACACGGACTTGGTGACTGGTTCCTTGCTCAATGTTGACTGAATAAGCCGGAAGTGGGTTGCCTTGTTTCCAAAGTTGGCTACTGTCTCTAATTATGTCGCCACTTCATTCCAGCAGTTATATCTATTGTTTCTGGCCGATCGTGTTGCTTGTCGTCTGAGATCGCGGTAAGCAGAGGATTGAGCTAGAAGTGCCTCTCTGGCCGAATTAGCTAACTGGATGGTGTGGTCGGACATCTAGTCCTCTAGACGACGTGACTCAGTGCCTAGTTCATGTAGAGCAGCTTGTTGTACCGACGAATTCATCCTGGTCCATTGAGTTTAAACCAAACTCCCTGTGTTGCCTTGTGCGCCAAGGGGATCTTTCGTCAATTTTTCAGTTGTCAGTTGTCTGATATTTCTCCAGTGGGATGCCATTTAAGCGTTTTGATGAGACGTTCTTCCTGTGAGGTTTTAGATGGGGTTTAATTTTTGCACGAAATAGCACATAATCAGATGCGCTTCTGTTCCTGCATTCAGCCCCGCGATAGGATCGACAGACTTCACCCGAAGAAACTCATCGCGAATCGATGAGAAGGTAATCTAATTGATGTGCTGTTCGTCCTTCGTTGGAGTACCACGTCAAAAGATGCTTTTTTGTTAAAACCGCGTGTTGGTAATAAACAATCGATAATCATCGGCGAAGCTGAGTAGTCCGTCACCATTCTCGCAGTGCTGGCCAGGGTTAAACCTTCCTACGATGTTCTATGTAGCCTCTTCATGTGGGCCAGTTCAAGCTTCCCAGTCCCCTGCTAAAGGAAGAACATCCCATTTGGATACTTGAATAACAAACGATTGGAGCCTGATATAGAACTCATCCTTGACGATGTTGTCAGATAGGAGAGGCGGGATGTAGACGGGGATTACTCTGAGGTTTAGCGGATGGCCTTCAGTACCGCTACCGCAATCCTAGAGGATACTGGTTTCCATTAACGTAAAGCATTATTAGCCCAATGGCTTAAATCAAGCACCACTCCGTGTTGACCCGACGTTCCATTGCCACCGTGGCATAGCCAGTATTGATTATCAATACCAGGGAGCTGCAGCCTGCTAATACGACTTCGGAAAAGCATACAATATCCATATGATAGTCATGCAGCGCACGCATGATTAATGCCTGACCCCGGCATCTAAGAGTGTTCTTACATTCCAACATCCAATGTAAGAAGTTTTAAGTAGTATAAGGCTTCCAGGGGGCATGCTCGTCATCCGAGCCACAAGAGGAGTACCGGGCGCACCCCTTTATAGGAACTCCGTAGCATGGTTAGCGAGACGTTTTAAGTGAATATTATGAAATATCCTGGGAGTTAGGTACGTGATGCGTGCCCGGCTTGAGGTCGAGGTTGCACCTCTAGCGTTTGCACATTCACGCGCTAACTGTAATCCTGCAGGTAGGTTGCGTATGGCTGCCGGTCGCCCTCTGGGGAGTTCATACGCCATTGACAATTTCTAGCTGAACAGGCTTCCATGCGACCCTAGCGAGTACGGAGTCATTGCCTTGAGCGTTGAGTCGTGTCCGCGACTTCGTCCGCCCAAAGCGCTAGTACCACATTCATACGTTAGATACCGACTCCCCGAGTGTTGGGCTCCCGGTTACCCTCAACCTGGTTTGGCCCGCCTGTCGGGCGGTTGACCGGAGTGTGGCCGAGGTTGCCTCCAGAAAGCATTTTGGAGCTGAGCGCCTGGTTGAAACTATAGAACGGAGGATGCCCCAAAGGGACCGACAGCCCTCTGAGTTAGAGGTACTAATCCTGCCGCATATCCCATATACCCCAGGATGGCCCTTGCAGTCAACTTCAGAGCTTCAGAGGTCAGAGCGATAGAATAAGATCATTTCCCAAGAGCAACTGAGTACGAGAACTTCTTGGGGATTGGAGTAAAGGTAACTTGATGCTGAGGATCAGAAATTGACCGGCAAGATAAACACTTATTACCGATGGATGTCATGACATTGACTAAGCAAGCTGCTCTAAAATTGAGACGCACTGAAGGGGAACGTTTAGGGCCTGTAGCCGAGGATGCGTTGGAGGACCGGAGAAGCGTTACGGTTTCATCAGTGGAAAAAGACAGTGGATCAGACTCATTGCACGAGGGGTGCGGAGTGGGAGGAAATCTGACTCACCACTGCGGCCTTGTGATTGTTGGCATCCACAGGAGTATTGGATTGCTTTCTGTTCTACTGATATAAAATACAAATATTTTGTCATAAAATACTGGTGTTCATTGTTCACAGAATATTGTATTCAAATATAATATCTCAGAATTGATTATGTTAGATTAATGCTTTAAAACTGATGCATGGCCAAATTCGTAGGCCTTTTAGTTGTACTTGTTAAGTGAATTCAAAAAGGGTGAGGCAATTCTGCCGTTATAGAATAAGACGGCTCTCATTGGGAAGCACAAGTGAAAGTGTGATTTCGTCGTTTCTTTGGACAAACAGACATATTTAAA
>UZAN01042249.1:37681-48496 GCA_900618425.1 Echinostoma caproni
CAGTTGGCCCCAATTCGTCTTTCAAACCACTTTTACGTAATCGCAATACTCTTGGCAATTATTGAAGCGCTGCTTATTCGGTTACATCACCCGACCTTATGCGCACAAACGTTCTTGATACAATCAATCCACTCAACGTGGAGCTGACCTTCTACTTCCATGTTTAGTAATCTTTGTATGCTTTTACAAGTTCATTCAACATAACTGAATAACCCTATGTGCTATATATTTCCTTGTAAGTTTTAAGTAAGCGATTGAGAAGATTAAACGCAATGTTAACATCTCGCGACATTTGTCTTCTTTCTATATTGAGAATATTTAAAAGCGATGGACAAGACTCAAACGGAGACTAAACAGTCGCTGTAGAACGGTTGGGAAGATAGATTAGGATTGTTGAAAAGTCCCTTAAACGAAATTTTGTCTGATTAGAAGAATACAGCGGTCACCGGCAGATACTAGGGTCATTAGTTTCAGACAAAATGAGCTGGAATGGTTTGTGGTCAGTCTGTTCAGCACAAAACTAACTCTAATAAGACAGATCAGATAGACCAAACGAGATTAGAGGGAGAGACTTACATGAAGGAAATCAATAACAAGAAAGTGAAGATTTTCAGGAAGGGAACGTAGAGGATTGGGAGACCAACATGTATATTCATACATGGTTATTGGTAGAGGAAGAAATTGCAATAACGAAATCCAAAAAATCGTGCTGATCTGCACGGTTCGTTTGAGGCAACTTGTATTGATTTTATATTGACTATATCAAACTTCCATCAATTTGGTCAAATTAAAATGTGCAATTCAAATACACCAGGTAAAGTGACCGTCAGATCAATCAACATACTGCTGAATATCCACCTTTCTGATTACAGAAAGCAAATACTTGACTTGATTTGACTTGACATAGAGAAAACACTATGTCACTGAGCACAATATTGACCGATTCAATTCATCTACAGCAACATAGAGCTGAGTTTGTTATGACGCTAACACGCAAATATGCTGACTGTACACGTATTCAAGCTCTGTAAATTAAGTAAGTAAGTATTCTCTTCTACCAAAAGTACCGCATTTTAAGACAACCTCATCTTTTACGGACTTAGGTAATTGCGCATCAGTCGAACATCAGGACTGACCTGCAGTATGAAATCTTTTTTAAAAGAATGTACTGTAAAGGTTCTTGGTATTTAGTCTCCGACATATGATAGAGCATCAACATAATGAAACTTACAAAAATCATTACAAATACCAACAGGGAAGTGACAAAGTGACAAAGCGTCGAAATCATTCCTTTTGATAGTTCAGGTAAAAGTTGACGATGAAAAAGATGAGTGTATTTTCGTTTGGAGAGGAGATTAGGATGAAAGGTAACAAATTGCAAATGAACACAATTTCGCTACTGGAAAAATTCGTTCAACTCTGTCCCCCAGAAACATCTTTTTCTGGTACCCGGTTCAAATCCACAGTGAACAGTCCTAGTTTGAAGTAGTGTTCAACGGTCTCCAACTATTGCTGTCAACTACACGTTGATGTTTTTTAGTTTCGCACCAGGTCGTCTGTCAGAGTGTGTTCAGTTTGAGGCTAGATGTCTGTGTGTGTGATCTCTGGGCTCAACTGTTTTTCGTTGACTATGGGTGCACACACACAATCTACATTCATTGATCAAATTTACAGAACATGAATACGTGTACAGTCAGCATATTTGTGTGTTAGCGTCATAACAAACTCAGCTCTATGTTGCTGTAGATGAATTGAATCGGTCAATATTGTGCTCAGTGACATAGTGTTTTCTCTATGTCAAGTCAAATCAAGTCAAGTATTTGCTTTCTGTAATCAGAAAGGTGGATATTCAGCAGTATGTTGATTNGCCTCAAACGAACCGTGCAGGTGAGCAGATAGGTGATCCGCAGTTAGACTTTTAGATTTCGCTTTTGCAATACTTTCCCATATCTATAATCATTCAAAGATAATCACGTTGATTTCCTAACCGTTTATTGTCCCTACACGTGAAACGAACCTACGACTTGTATGAAAGGAAGATGCGACAAACTTGATTCAAAAATGTGATAATAACGATCGCAACAGATGGGTGGATTTCAAACGTATCCAGCGCATCCGACCATTGAAACTACTTATCATCTTGTGAAATTAACCCAAAATTGTATATAATGTAATCACGTGTAACAGAATGAGGAAGTGAAAAGTAAAGTCATAACAGATGCCAACAATGTATGTGGATTGCGAAAGGTTTAGTAGCCTCCGTGGGATTCGAACCCAAGCATGGACGCAGCCTACGCTTTTGTACGGCGCACTTTCTACCAGGTGAGCTACAAGGCCACACCAATTCGGTGAACTCCGTTGAATTCTATGGAAAACCTGTCGAGGCAGTCAGTTTACATGCTGATTGGTGGATGCTGTGTAAGTTGGATGGGTAATTCGAATGTGAAAAGATCAGTGCTATCGGTGTGGCCTCGTAGCACAGCTGATAGAGCATGCGCTGTACAAGGTGAAGGCGGTGTTCATACGTGGATTCGAATCCCACCGAGGCTACTGAAGTTTTCACAGTCGGCATACAAACCTCAAATCTGCCAAACAACAATTTGAACAATTCACCACATTGCTGGAAGAGCGGAGCGGTGATCGCGTGCTGTGTTCGTTTTACAAGGTGCTCCCTTACTCACTAGGTTGTCTATGTTTAGTGAGCATTACATCCCACTGTTTATGACCGCACAACAAAACGATATACCACTAAGCGACATAAACTCCAAGCGCGTTACAAGTTCACAAAATGCTGGTGGATTGGTTTAGAGGATGCTGCATCGAAAGTGATCTGGTATTGGCCGGAGACCGTTTGGTGTCACTTGTTAACAAGCACAATCCTATAGACTATCTGCTGTACCGAACAAGAGAATTTTTAGGATAAATAGTTTTACAGGTAGAGCTGTCACACGACAAGGTAATGTAGCTCAACAACTCCAAAAAACACAGCGGACGGAAATGAGAAAATCAACAAACATACCAGAACTCAGGGAGTGACAACTAATAGTATGTTGCGTACTACTCTGGAAGGAGCCTAAAATGCGTTCCAAATATGACAAATGTTTCCAATCAAACCGCGAATCCAATGCCGAAATAAATTTGAAAAATATTTATCATGCTCATCTGCAATCCCATCAAAACCAGTGCAAGTATCATAACAGGACAGGTTGGATTCAACTGTTTCGCGTTACTTCTTCAGTCGTTTACAAACTTCCTGATAAAGGTTCGATCGGAACAATGACACAATCGGTCAATATAAGGGTGTTCACCCATTCCTTCCACCTGTCCGATCCAAGTGTGGTTTTTGGTGTCTAACAATTGGTAATGGGTCTGAACAAACGTTCACATGAATCTTTGCAACATTGCGGAAGAGACACAAATAATTAGTTGAATGTAATCTGTCCGTGGGCGCTGATGCTTGTTCCTCCCCGAACGACATTGTCTAAAAAGGTGTTATTTCACATGCACCTGTGGTTTCATCCAACAAAGTTGAACGGCAGGGCAATCTCACCCGAGCGTATTCAAGTGCACCTCATTTCCACATCACCCCAGGTGAGCAGAAACCAAGTTGTTGTGTTAGGCACCAGACGTTCGACCGACATTTATCCCAGTTACGCGCAAAGCGTCAGTGTACATGTACCGAGCGCTTGGGCTTCGAACACTAGTAACTTCCTGAGGCAATTATCGTCTGCCTGATCTTTGCTGGCAGAGAAAATTAGTCTAAACACCCTATTCCATAGGTTGTCTGATGACGCCAACCAATTGTCGCCGTTACCAACTACATTGACTTGTTCATTTTTTCAGGTGAATTAGGTTTATCCACTTTTCTTGAAGTCCCCCACCACCACCTGGACCCATCACTCCGCAAAAACTGACTGACCACGGTATTCACATATTTTCTTTTTATCTTTTTTTGTCTATAATTGTGTTGGTATTGGTTTGGGGTTGCAATTCTCCAGAGATACATTTTTGGCTACAACTATTATTCGAACCACTGAACGCGTTATGATGCAGTATTTGTTAACTGGTGAGTGATATTTTGACTCGGTTGAGTTATTGATTGACCGAAGACTGCAACAGTGCGCAGATAATAGCCACTTGGGTTTTGGTGCGCCAGTGTGAGTGATAACAAAAGCGACCGTTCTGCTCATTATGAACGCAAATGTATGAACGTGTGTGTGTGTATGTGTGTGTGTGTGTGTGTGTGTGTGTGTGTGTGTGTGTGAATCCGAATGACTCACTCCGATGGAACAGATTGGGTAATCTGGCCAAAATGAGTAAAAATCACAGTAGTCTTGTTTTGTAACAATTTACCTGGGTTTGGGCTTCAGAAAATGATCGTTCCGGCGCCAGTGGGATTGATACGGGAACTAGGAAATCCGTGAATATTAGAAACATCCTTTCCCTTTGATCCATTGGGATAAGACGAATAACACTTTATTTGTGAAGTGTTTATTAGTTATCCATTTCGTGCATTCTTAATCAGCTGCGCACCTTAAAACGATTGGAATGTTATGGGAAGAACACTACACATATAGTTGGACATTTACATAATTATGTTGGTTCAAACGGAAATAAAATTGCTGAGTGAATTACATGTTTGACTGGATCTCAAAGAAACTGTATAGTATAGCATTTCGTATATACAAGATCAAACGTTTTGATCAGCTTCACACTGATGGGATGGGGAAATGCACGTGCATTTAACCAATGCTAGTGCTTTGATTGGTTACCCCAATGGGTCATGGAACAGACAATAATGATAAAACAGCGTCTACAATGTGTTCCTGTGTTGCAGTCTCTGACAAATTTCGGATTAAATTAAAATTTTATTTGATAGTAATCAGCCACTATTATCGATCACACTTAATGATCGTTATTTTCTAGCATGTGACTGTAGTACCTGTCATTTTAAACCATCAGGCTGAGAAATGAAGGAAAGAAATTTATTTAAATACGGCTTTATTGAGAAATTTTGGTTCTACGGTTTAGCTGCTAATTCCAGAACAAAGACATCATTACCCGAAAAGTCTGCTACTGCCATCTGTCCTCGTGAAAGTCCGTGCATAGATACACGCACGGATGGATGCAAGAGAGCGCGCACGCTACCGTGAACGGGAGAGACAATAAGCGTGATTGTTTGTATATCGGAACTAACCGTTGGATGGCAATTCACAATCTCTTGCCTTTTGTATCTTAACCAGTTATAAGCAATGTATTTGTTTGGATAAGCTGTGCATATACGCACAGTGTCCAGTATTCAGACACTAGTCACTATTGAGTTTACTGCGACCGTCTACTCACTCACTGTTCATGTCAACGACGAATCTACAACAGTGACGTCTTGGTAGTTGAGAAACTGACAACTTTTTCTCACATAATATGAAGAGAGGGAAGATTCGAATGCAAAACCAGAAGTAAAGTGATAAAATTGTATCCTATTTACTATTTGAATGGATGAATTTCAAGGCGATGGGCCCATGGTATGAAATAAATATGAAAATCTAGCTGTGGGACAATGAACATATAGCGCTACTCATGAGTAGTCTAACGCAAGTGAGGAAGAAACATCTGAGGATAATGAATAATCAGTAATCAGTAAGTAGAATTTACGCAACGGACTACAAAAGAATAGTTTTTTTGCACACACCTTGAATACGAACTTTGGTGTATGCATGTGTGTAAATCGGATGTCAATTCAGGACAAACGTGCTAATACAGAAAACCCAATACGAGGTTGCTGTTTTTGGCTATGATACCTTGAGTTTCAGCAGGATGACAGCAAATAGAAAAGACATGGTATGCGTACTTGAAATCGTGTTCAAAACAGCCAGGGTTCAACGTTTCCGTGGCGCGACTGTTTTAGCATAGAGATGCGCTGCGGCAATGCTGGTGAGAACGTAACACAAAGCTGAATTAAAAAAGTGAAGTCTCACTTCGTTTTCGAGAATCGACCTGTTGACTGACTTATACACCGAATAGATAAACACAACCTAAGGTTGGTAAAGTATAAGTCAACTGTGAAAGTTTATTCCGGAAAACCATGCCTGTCTGTCTATAGGAAACATTTGGAATAAATTCTGATTAGATTAACACAGTAGATTGATTTGTTTTATGATATTTATTTCAATCTAAACGAAGAACCTTGAAATTAATTATTTTCGCCTAACTTCTGTCCGCTTCAGTTGTGTATGGCTAAAAGTATAAAACTGTCTGATCCGCTGCCTATTGGCCGACTGCATTGTTTGTTTGTGTTCTACCTGTCACTTCTCGGGGTTCGATTCCCCGGTTGAGTCAATGAATTCTCATTGCTGATTAGACCCAATTAGTTCGAAACGGCTGATTTATCTTTCGATTCAGTCTTCCCCCCCTCATTTACCCTGTTTACGACGAACTCCACCTGGTAATCAAATAATAAGATACAAAGTCGATGTGATAATTACTACTTTCAAAATTATTGTATAGTGTGATTCTTCTCGACATATTTTGCACTTATGTGTCTATTTGAATGCAGATGCAAATAAACGTATACTGAGTCGCAAATGAACGGTGGGATAAATTTTATTTACTGGAAGTGGTTATCCTTCAGACTCCATCTTTAAGAATAGTCTTCAGTTTATCCGGCATCCCTGGAATCACTAGTTTTTGCTTTCAGTGAAGCTCATTATCAGCGGTGCACATCCGCCATCTTGTCGGGACTAGGAACTCGGGACCTGTCGCAAGGAAGGCGACCCTATGGAAACCGATTGGATATCGAAGAATGAGCCAGTACATGAATAACATTTATGATATTTATTTGCGTGCTTTTGAGTAGATTCAACGGTATCTGCTACTGGTCTTAAGTCTGATTGGCTTTTCCGTTTTTAGTTCAAGTACTCGATATCTCTCTGTTTGTTGAACAGCACAAACACTTGTCCCCAAAACCAGTCAGTAAGTTCATTTGGTTAAATTTTAGTAATGTCGTATTTTATTTTTTTATGCCATTTGTGTACACCTTGTTTAATGACAAAGTAAGTTACAACACAGTACATATTTGATTGTGAATAGACATGTGTTATAGGACTGTTGCTGAAACAACGCACACGTCAGTCAAATATTTTCAAGCGGTCCAGGAACTGTCGCAACCATCCAGTTTATTTCCCTCGTGTATTGCATCCACCGCAATCATATGTCCGGAGGAGAGAACCTCTCAACCAATCACATCTTTTCCCATCAAGCTTTAGCCAAAACCCGCAATGCTTTAGCCATGACCCGTAGTTCTTTAGCTTGGACGCACAAGCTTTAGTCATATCGCAGTAAGTAAGTCAGATCAAAAAGTATCGGAAGGGTAAGCATTTGCTTACAGCAGTTAAGGGCTTGTGAACGCTCCTCTACCACTGTTTACCGATTGAAACGCAAATGCTAGTCAAACCCTTAACCTGGTAGACCAGGAGACTGGAGTTCGTCCGGCCTCTACTCTTCAACCTTACAGGCATGATTAGATCTTCAGCTTGAAAAAAGCCATCCTGTGTAGCTCGTTGGGTCAGAGAGGTGCATAAGCCATCACACCATATGAAGATGCAGTCTAGTCGTACTGGTACTTTCATATCCAAGCTTTGCAACATCAACGTTTGTAATAAATAAATTTTTTTCAACATCCGTTAACTTCAGAATATTCCGATATATTTTGATTCGACTTGGCTACTGTGGGGTGCTGAATGCTTGTACATCGAGGCTTAAAGACTGTGGTTGCATTCTGCCTGTAAGGTGATGGGTTCGATTACCAGTTGGGTCGATGGATTCGAACCCTTGATGAGACCCAACCAGGTCGAAACAGCTGTCCAGTGCTTCTCGGCTTTTTAATCACATTCTATTGGGAACCACATGAACTGGTAGGTCCTGGATCGGTGACCTTTCACCAATTGGACCGGGTCTATCAAAACCCCATCCGGTCGGAATGAACTGATTTCTCCATGGGCAAACGATAGTACCCAATGTTGTGAGGCAGATTGATGTCATATGTTGAAATTATGTGTTAAGGTCGAATTCCAACCGCGACGCTATGCACAGTAATTTAGGGCCCGTAACCGAACACAGAAAATCAGAACACACAAGACAGCGGGCGGATCGGAATCGGGCTAACGATTTAATGAGTGATCATGAGAGTACATCAATCGATTAAACGATGACCGACAATTAAGTCAAGCTGACGCATGGACAAAACGGATTGGAGGAGTATTAGTCAGTGTCCGTCGTGAACAGCTGTGTCACTTGATTGAACGATCAATGGGAACTGATAGACGAATGCGTACGTAGCATTATGAAAAGCTCCGTTGCCTTGGTGAGACTCGAACCCACGCATCGACATCGTTTATGTTTTGAGTGAGTTACCCAGTAAAGTTGAGATTTTTGACGGGGTGGAGTTTGGCTATTCGTCTCCCAACTCGGAAACCTTAGTTCACTGACCGTTCGTTGATCGAGTGAACCTAAGAAGAGAAAGAACAAATCCGGCATTAATTGATCTCTATTGGCCGAATAAAGAACGACTCTTATTGAGAGATGGTTCAATAAATCGATAACCGTACTTAGGTGTGAATGAAGGCATGATTCATTGCATGAGTGGATTCAGTCTAGGCCCTCAATCGCCCAATGAATCAATTTCACTGAGACCGAAATTCCCACTACCTTCCTCGATTTCATTTAAGCAAATGTAATTGTCTACACACTTCTGATAATGAAAGATACATTTGACTTTTGACTTAACGATAGTACAAGAATACAGTGAAAGCGTTCACAGTATTTTACCTGAATAGCAAGATCAAATTTGAATTCATTTGTCACAAATTGCATGTTTCTCTGTAATTCCGGATGGTCTGTGGCATTCTCTCCATCATGCTGGTGACAACAACCTGCCATTTACAGCTTTGTCACATAGATCCTTATCCTTGTTTGTTTCATTTATCATCCTCGAATAAATCCGATATTTTTGAGACAGGCTTATACTTTCAACGATTTTTAGTGGCTGCACCAATCAGTTGTATACACGGTAGCTTCAGCTGTCACTGCGATAACCGTCCTTTAGGGAAATACCATTTGAAAGAAACTATGAATACGAAATGACCAGATATCCTTATTTCCACTTTTAACTTATTCAGCAAAGCATAAACGGATGAAACGTTTTTGGAGGTAGAAAGGGTAAAAAGCTTTATTCACATATTCATTTGAATAACCTCCGCCTCTTGTCAGTGCAGTTACCCTATCAGTTGCAGCTCTGTTTCCACGAAGTTTATTGCTGATTAAAGAGCTGGAAAAACATTACTCAGTCTCTTCCAAGTGCGTTTGCTTTTGATTGCCGATTTGCTTGTAAACGCGACTTTGGCTCTGCTCAGTTGGACAACGATTTCCGAATATAAGAATCGAGTTCAACCGCAAAACCGCTTGCAGAGGTTGTGCAAATTTGATGCTACGTATATTGTGTTTAGCTCGTTGAACCATCAACAAAAACACAAAGTTGTCTGCTATTCTGTATTCGAATACCCGTTTGAGGATCATGCATGTCATGAAAACACATTGTGGTGACAAATGGCTTATCTCTGTGACTACTCGGAGTATAGAAATCGAAATCCTTCAGAGACACACTGTACTTACCTCAACTTAATGTCTCATCAAACTCACCGTATCAGCCTCTCATCTTTGATAGAATTGTGACTAACTACGAGTCACCCGTATCACCACATGCTTTATTCATTGAACTGTAAGGAACTTCAAGACTCGCAAAGATTTAATCAGGCTGCGAAAAGATGCGGTGAGGATAATAAAAAATGTGAAAAGTATAATGAACTGGGCGACTTAAATGAGTTAGGACGGGGGAGAAGTTGTAGGTGACAGATTATTCTCACTGGAATCGTGGATAAAACGCTATGATCACACGGTGAATTAGCGAGAAAATGCAATTTATCAAACCATCTTGATGTGAATGGCTTCCTTACTCGGTCAACCGATTTCCATTACCGCCGGGTTCGTTCAGTCTCATCCTAGGCTCACTCGATCGACGAACGGTCAAGGAGTTCCCGGGTTGGGGGAAGAACAGTCGAATTCCACCGACAATTTTAACCTCTTTCGGTAACTCACTCGAAAAAGTACTTTCGTTTGTCTATGGAGAAATCAGTTCATTCCGACTGGACGGGGTTTTGATAGACCCAGTGACGTGTCACGGTTGCAGTACCAATCACTTTATGGGGTTCCCGGTAGAATGCGGTTGGTTGGATTTATTTTGTAGTTACATCCGTTTCACTCGCAGTTGAAAAAGGTTTGTGGTTTCATTATGGTCATTTCAGACCTCGATTCTTCATCGTGCCTTATGCTCATACTTTTCCAAAGAAAAGTGTAAAGGCCATTTTAGTTATGGCTGATGTTCACGGTGTGTGCTTTGTTACTGAGTAGGTTATGGCTGACCTCCGATATTTTCTGGTAATGCAAATGCTAATAAAGTTCTATACTTTCTCAAAGAACATTTTATGAATATAAAATCAATGCTTTTATATCATTTCAGCTTTCCTCACCATCATTGTTACTATCATTTCACATGATTGATTGAGGCTAAGTATAACATTCACTTTCAACTTTTGTGAACTGGCTTCAACTCACCTTGTCTCTCCATAAACATAGTCGAATACCATGGTGCGCTCTAAAACTAACGGGACATTGAAATTCATTCATTCAATGAGAACAATGAGAACCCACCACGGTCTTTCTTCATATTGTGAGTTTTTATTGCTCACCCGTGTGCGCAGAACT
>UZAN01042250.1:0-10829 GCA_900618425.1 Echinostoma caproni
GTGGGGTCACAAATAGAATCAAAAGGATTGGATGAGTGCAAGAAGGTAACCAAACGAAGGATATCGTTGTCAGTTGAACATCAAAGAATGAGTCAGTGATTGTTTGATTCCTGATTTAGTGAATAGAATTAACTGAATTCATAGCTCGTCTTGAATCATCCCACCTCCAGGCCATTCAGTGGGCTTTCGGTTCGAGTTGGAGTTCGTACTATTCAATTCCGTTTGCCAATCCAAATAGTACAGTTAATCTAAGCTGATGTGTAGTCAATAGCAATCAATTATCTACATATTTTGCGTTGTAGCAGCCGTGGCTTGAACTCACTTCTGAAAAGGTCTCCCCAAAGGTTAGAAATGCGAATCGCACAAGCTGGTACCTGTAACGTGAATGGAACTGGGAGGAACACCGCTAATGATTGACCAGCCTGGCAGAAGAGTAACAGAAACCCATTCCGAGTAGGCCAAATAAAGTTCAATGAAAACAAAGAGGTATCGGGAGATGCACGGATCGACAAAAGGACCGACAACTGAAAAGTGCCCACTCAATGGTCCTAGTTTACGAATGGGGGAAGAAGAAATGCCTGGTCCATTGACACATACTCGTGTACGGGAAAACTTAGTGCGTACCACACAATTAATAAAATGTGATCTATTGTTTCGCGTGTATATTCTTTTTGTTGAGGGGGTGGCAAAGTTCATAAGTTAGGTTTCCAATTCCTTTAAAATATTTAGTACTGCATGGATGCAAACCAGGCTGATCATAATGATGAACTGCTCAAAAATCAGATTATGTCTAACGAATTACTCGTGGTCTGAGATCAAACCGATCAAGGATTATAGTGTTTAAGACACATGGAAGTTTAACTTCAAATAATTCTGAGTGATTGGTTGAAGAATTCCACACATGTATGTTTAAGTTCGTTCGTCAGATCCTTCCTTTCAACAGTCTGTTTCCATTTAATAAGAAGTGCTTTGTTTCAACTACCTGTATCAAAATCTACGGTAGTATCCCTTCACTACAAAACTCGGTTTCCTACGATATCAACAACTTCCACTTCGCTCGAATGCGAGAGACCTCGCTGTCATTGTTCCAGATATCATTGTTCCAGGGTGTCGTCCACCGCTGAAGGCCATGTTGTTTTCCTAGAGCGAGTATTTGGTAAATTTTAACCTAGGCTGCTTCCACGGTTATTATCAGCCTGCATTCGACCCCACATAGCCATTTAAGCGTGGAATCCATGGCTGCAACGCGATCGTATGGTTCCGGAGCGTCCACAAAGAACGGTCACCAAAATGGTCAAGGGAACGCATTTCAAGAGTTATGTGGAGATACTGAAATCACTGCAAACTGTACTCCACACAGTATAGCCGAAATCGAGGGGACTTGATTTTGGTGTATTGAATAAGGCAGAACCCTGATCACCCATGTCGTTCACTCTTTGCGTTGTCGTTGACATTGAACTGAGGGGGCACTCATTCAAATGAGTGCTCCAACAATGCAGACTAGAATACCGGTGTCATTCATTCGTCCTCACAGTGTGCAGTACTAGGAATTCTCTACCACCACATGTTTCTGCTCTCACAATTGATTCATTCAAGCACAAACTTGAGGAAACTTTGACAAGTCTTAAATTTTGAACATCCGCAGCAGTGCACGAAACAAGGATAATTTGTGATATTCCTCATATTTCTATGAACAGTAAATCTATTCATTTGTGCTAAACCCTATGGGACAAGAAAGGGAACCGTTTTTATTTCCCATAATAAAACTTTGAGTTTGACTTTGAATTATCTGTCGTATTCAAAACGCTTATTCTTTCTACTTCCTCTTGGCTTATCTGTTGTGCTCCATTACTATCATCATGGGATATATTTTCTGCGCTTGTTCTTTGATGCCTCCTTTTAGGTTTTAGCAGTATGGAAAAAATATTCCTTCTCTTTGTAAAAAAACAACATTCCTATTATGCAGCAAAAGTTGACAATTTGGTCAACAGAACTGGGACATTATTAGAGTGAACAAATGGGCAGTAATTTCGGCTGGAACACATCTCACAGTGTGATGTGTGCACGTTCTGAATGAATAGACATGCGGATACTTGAATGTAAATAAACACTTGAACTAAAAATATTGATAATTGATCGATACCGGTATTCGCATTGGGATAGCGAGAGAGGTAACACCAAGTTCAGTGTAGATTTTCGTTCTGCACAGCATCATCTTTGGTGGTGGTAAACGACAGGAGTATGCTAAACTGAAATAAACTACCCGCAGGTGCACCGGGTGGCTATCTTGTCCACTGGTTGTGATACGTGGCCATTAGGTCTAATCACTGTTCCCTATGAGATTGCTCATTTAATTTTTCTGCCTATTGCATCAGCATATGCGCTTCATTCTGACCCAACACAACTACCTCTTTCGAGCTCATTTATCTATAAAGGCATTATAGGTCATGTTGGTCAGATGGAAAGCTTCAGTTCTGATCAAGGCAGTCTCCTAAACGGACAAATGATGCTGATATTTGTGTAATCGATTTGTTTTCACAGCATCCGTCTAGTGATCAGACTGTATGCGCTACAAAAACCAGTCAAATGTCATGCGTCGGTTGTTGATATGCCTGCCTTTGAGTGCCACATGCCTTCACCAACTGAGTTGTCAGGGTAAAACCATTGTAGAAGTGAATCACCAACCCTGCGATTCACCCGGGAATAGGATGTACTCCAGCTGTTGGAAATGCTTCTTGACGTCCACCAAGACACGCTTTCTCTTTCTCTCTCTCTCACACACACATTTGGATTGCACATTGGCTTTGTTGCGATGATGTGTACGCAAACAAAGTGTGCGAGCTAAGTGGTCCAGTGAACAGGAGAAGTAGCATATATGCGAGCGGATTCAACTTTGTAATGGCCATGGTTCTGGAAACATTTGTATCGTCACGCGAGGATAGTGGTATGGGTATTCTCCCCGAACACAACTCGTTTGATCCGGGCATGAACACGACACTGTAGAGTTAAGTGAAAATTCTGATAAGATACAATGTTTTCTGAATGGTTTCAGTGCTAGTGTGGTTATGTTCTTGTGGTGATCGATGAGCTTCAGAACATTCAATGAAAAGCCGTTGTTTTGGACCTATAAGAATTTGCTTGGTTCAAACGGGAATCATGTGTCATGAAGAACAGGAACTACGATTGGTCAATACTGCTTCGACCATTGATATTTTGTGCACATAATTGAATTACCTTGATTTCTCTCGATAAAATATAGCTATCAATGTGGTTTGATTCCCCCTGGTATGTGAAGGTTTCGGTAACTGATTACCAGTACGCACTTGATTTTAAATCCACGTGTACTCCAAGGATTATAGTTCAGCATGTGTTTTGAATTTCCGAAGTTTAATATGTAACAGAATCTAGTTGATCTAGCTCCCCACCCGACTCTAGCGAGAGAACCCATAGAGAACAAGACGGTGAATTTTGTTTCTTAGGTATCTCTTTCACATTTCATCAAATAGATTGTCACAGCAGGTGACACATCCCATGGAAGGTAATGGGTGGATAGAAATCACAGTTAGTCAAACTAAAACATGGCGGGAGAACATGAAAGCCCTAACCAGGGGATTCTGTCAAATAGCTCTCTCTAGGTTCCCCTGGATGGGGACCTCAGGGTCCGCGTAACTGAAGGATCGAGACACTGCGTGTCGTAAACAGGGGTGCTGATGCATCTACACGTTATCCTTGCACAGTTACTGTGTATTTGAATTCTTTATCTTCACAATGATACTGCTTGCAACATCGTAGTTTTCATTCATGTTCTTGATAGAGTTAGTTAGCCGAATTTGGTTAAAATAAACATACCACGAAAGTGGATGGTTGGTGGTTTTACAAAACGAAATTGAAACCGAAATCAGTGTTAATTAACGCACATGATCGAAGATCTTGAACACAATCTATTCATACCGAAAATTCTCACTCAGTCAGATGCTGACCGGTCCCCAGTGCGCTGTTAAGTCTCGGTTGGGAAAGAATGAAAATGGCCTCATTTTCCAATTCCGATCAGCTGACACGATCGTCAATCAAAACTCGTCTAAGTTAGTGCTCAGACTCGGACCACGTAAATTCATATTTTTGACCTGATCACGCAAGAAGCACTGAACTAAGCCCCTTTGTAACAGTTGATTTCCTAGAATTCCGATCCGGCCATAACTGAAACACTGATATTGGTTATGCAATAGCCGATGAAAATAAATAACTATTTCAACTTCTTTCTGGCTGGCCAGAAGTGAATACGTTTGGGTCCCTCTCAGAATTCAGAACATTGGGTTTTGAACGTGTCCTCAAAAAGCAATCGCCTTAGGAGGTCATATGACCATGCAATCAATACCTGAGGCTTGTCAATCGAGTGAAAGTTATCATGTCACAATATCTAATGTCGCTGTCACTGGTATGGTCAAAGAAAAGCTATGTAGAGTGGAGTGGAGTTTCACATTTTGCTTAGGAGGTACAAATATATAGCCACCTTTGGACACGCATGCTATTTTTACGGTGTATCTACCTCCGGAGTGCACAAAAATCATTTTTCAGTACTAAAAAGCCTGAATACGGAAACATCTCTTGAGTTGACGCCCTCTACGAGATACCGAAACTAGTCGTTACCTGAATGACTAATCTGCATGCGATCCCAAACAAATGTTACAGATTACCTAATAAGTGATTCATTGGGAAGTGCAACCGCCTGACTTTTGACTGTCTTTTGAAAATAAATTTATTTTAGCCGTTATTTCCACCTTCCTTGCCGAGCTCCGAATTGGCCGTGTCAAATTAGTCGTCTACATGAGCTATTGGAAGGAACCTTCTGGCATGGAAAGAGGGCGAATCGTAACGTTTCATTGAGAAAATTGTTGTGTCAATGAGATAGCCATTTGATGTAAGTTATTTAAACCCACCGAATAGTATCATATAGTTCAATTGTAGCAGACGGAAAGAAGAAATCGGCAGGATCTTTTTGGCGGTACAATGACTCAAAAGGACATCAATCAGGGAGACAGACGATACAGTTTTGATTTGACTAGTAACCGGCTTGTGTTCTGGCCCAATCGAATTTGCCAACCAGGAATACTGTGGCTATAAGAATACACGCACTAACTCGGTTACACATGCTCAACAAAATGTCTATCATCCTATATATTATTTAATTTCGTTTGGTTCATCCCAATGAACTAACTGTTACTTGTGCGGCCTTCATCATACTTCGCGGTATTGAAAAATTCCCGTAGCTGATTGAGGGTGTAATTGTGATTACTGATCTGCCGAGTACTACTGTCNTTTTTTTTTGGGGGGGGGGGTAGATAATCACTGGTTGACACATTCCACTTCTGATTATGATTGAGAACTAAAAGAAGAACATAATTTTGGTAGACGGATTAACGTCAAACTCCATGGCGAATTTTCTGCCTCATGGTCGGAGCCAGCCCACTATTCTACTCAAAGTTTAAGGTCCCATTATGTGAATTAGTATACTAGAACGCGTTCTTCTTCTGTCAATGCCTTTCACTGGCCAAACGGAGATGCATTTCAACACGTTATTGCCACACTTCAAATTGCTTATCTGAACAGAATCTAGTCATTTTCATGGCGTGATTTGTGGGTGTCTGGGCAATATACCAACCCAAACGGAAAACATTTAGGTAATTTTGACTCCGAAGCAATATCACAGTGCAAGAATACATGAATAGAAAAATAACTGGGGGCTGTTGTGAAAAGCAAGTGGTCGTCAATCGACAGTGAGATGTTCCGGAATCTCATTGAGAGTATTTACAAAAGGTGCCAATTCGGAATGGTCCCTCTACGCTATACGAACTGCAGGACATTTGATACTTTACTTACGGCATCAGTTTCCCTTCTCCCTCTTATCTTTCTTTAAATTAAGAGTTGGATAACACAAATTTCTTATAAAAGCTTCCAATCAACCAATGCAATGATATTGGAAAATAGATTTCTTGACCAAAATTCTTCACTAATTTTGTTCTCGACGATTTGTGGACAGACTGACTATTGGACGCATTTATATCCTCGAGGAAATTATGAGACTTGAATTGTGTTACAAACGGGTCTGTCACAAGCGATCAATATCTGCCTAAAAATATCGTGGGAACGAAATGCGTCACCCTAATAGACATGTTGTAAGTAAACTGCCATCCAATTTCACTTAATTCGAGCTCTTTCGTGCATCCCAAATTTTCGTGACCAACTCCGATCTTAAGGTAGTCACAGGCAGACAAATTCGACTCGTGGCTGCGATAACAAGCAGGTGTCGGGCATATAGTAGGCGTTCATCACAGTGGATCATCCAAACTTTTATACTGTTTAACTTCTTGATGCTTTCATCTTGGGTGAAAAAGTCAGCACAAGACAAAAGAACGATAAGGAATTCCGATTTGAGCAACTGTCTCGTCTGGTCACAGAAATACCACGCGATGTTTGCCTTAAATTGATCGTTGCTACACACTAGTGCATCAGATTCTCTCAATATTTTATGGTAAATTTTCAAAAGCGCCTAGATAAACATACTGCTCACATGTAGAATGCTGAGAGATTACAACAGGAACAAAGAATACGAACAGGTAATTTTAAAACAGGACAACTAAACAAACCTTGTATTATGGTTATTTTTGGTAATATTTTGGGGCATTTTTGAACCTCAATAGTCTTGAATCGCTCGAGTTCACCGGTAGAACACCATCATACAGCTAATATATATCACAGTTTTGTAAACAACAGTGTTGATTATTGTTTTTGTGGCTCGGGTAGTATAATTTTATGTTGCGAAGCTTGGCGAACAACTGAGCACCACACACATGTGTGTTCGACACGAAACCAATTTCATGAAATCGGCAAATGTGCCACGATATGTAAAAAAGCCATCCGAAAATGAATAAGAGTTTTACAACAAATGCGTCATTGACACCGGTTACCGGCCATGCCGGCGAGTGGCTCAAGCCATGTTCACTGCCCTTGGAGCCTAGGGTCTCCTACCATTGACAGTTTTGAGAGTAATTTCTTCATCGTTCGAGCCCAGGTTATTCGTCGCCGTTTCCAGTTAGCGTCGGCTTGCCCAAACGCTATTCGGTGGGGTAGTCATTGAGATGTATATATATATATATATATATATATATATTTACCACCTGCTTGTAGACAAGCATAATCCCAACACAACAACAATAATTACAATAACAATGAAAGAGGACAGGTGGATTGGAGAACAGAAAAGGGTGAAAAGGGGGTGAAACAGTTAAACACTGGAAAGTGGAAGAAATCTGAAATAAAAGACAGTTTTTGTGTTTCACCATACACCTTTTTTGATATTTTTTGTGTTGTTTTTTTATTTACGGGGCACGGGATTTCGATAAGCAGACCGTACAGCATTCGCGCCACTGACTTCTATTCTGGGCCATATCTCTCAGCATCCCTAACCAACGACAATCCTCAACCCTTGGGCCCCAACCTGGAAGGCGGGCTGAACCAACCGAAGCCAAAGCTGAAGCCAGCTTCTTCATGCCTCTACGCCGTCATGGACTGACCATAGCGCCTCTTCTTCCAGCCTTGCCCAGCACGTGCGAAGAGAGTACGGAAAGGTAGTCAATGAACAGGCATACGCAATATGTGACCAAGCCATCGGAGGCGGTGTAGAGCGATTACTTCTGTTAGAGAACGACTACCCTCACCCAAAACACGACGACGAACCTCATCAATACTCACCCGATGTTACCACCAGACACGAGCAATGCTTCGGGGACATCAGTGGTCGAATACAGAAGGTCGATTAGCATCCTAAACGCGGAGGGGCCAGTTCTCACAACCGTAAAGCAGAACGCTACGAACCGCGGCGATGTACACCCTACCCTTTAAGGGACAGTCGGATGTCATGGCGACGCCACAGGTGTCGCAAGTTGGCGAAAACTGCTCTTGCATTCGCTATTCGTGATGTGATCTCCTCCCCAACACCTCCACCAGCTGTAATCAAGCTCCCGAGGCACTTAAAGCTCTCGACTACTTCTAGTTCATCACCACAGAGGGTGAGTGCAGGCACAGGCTCCTGCCAATCTTGAACAAGCACTTTGCACTTAGAAGTTGCAAAGCACATATCATATCTGGATACCTCCATCGCCAAGCGGTTCAAAGCGTTTTAGACTGCCTGTGCATTGTTACCCAGCAAGGCGATTTCATCAGCATATTGTAAGTCGAGGACTCTATACCCTGGGAGGAGTTCAACTCCACCGTTTACTACACCGGACAAAGCATTCTGTAGAACATCCTCTTTGACAAAGTTGAAAAGGAATGGGTATATAGGGCATCCTTGCCGAACTCCACTGGAGACGGCGAAGGGTGGAGAAAGTTGGCCATAGGCCCTAACCCGACCTGACGTATGACGATACAACTCTTTGAGGATCGACACATACTTCTCTGGTACTTCATTCATCAGCAAACACCTCCATAGTGCGCTTCTATCAACAGAATCGAAGGCCGCGCGAATGTCTAAGAATACAATGATCGTCGGTGTTTGATAAGCATGACGGTGCTCTAGAAGCTGTCAGAGGGCTAAGATTTGATCAATGTATCCACGACCGGCACGAAACCCAGCCTGCTCCTCGCGGTTATACTCCTTACGCGTAGTGTACAATCGGCGGAGAATGACGGACGCCAACAGCTTTGACGTTATTGGGATAAGGCTTATACCCCTATGATTGGCGCAGCCATTTAGCGGGCCCTTTTTGAAGATGGGGACAACAATCGATTCCCCCACGAGGAAGGGACTTGCTCAGTGTTCCACACTTTAGAGAACAGAACTTTTAGTTCTCCAACAAGCTTTATTCCACTATCTTCAAATAGAGCAGGGAGGAAGACCATCGGAGCCCGGAGCTTTGTGACTTCCGAAGGCTTGGATCTCCTTATGGATTTCCGCCTCAGAAGGTGGGTCTGATGAGACAAACCATGGGACGTGTACCGGAATAACTGTGTAGGAAGCTGGCGCGGGTGGTCAGCTAATTTGTGCTTTGAAGTGCTCCGCCCAGCGTGCAAGACGTCGCTGTCAATTGTGAATGGGCGAACCGTCAGGTTCGCAGATCGTTTCGCCACATCCAAGGCTTTTCTACCGTTGCCCCGGATGAGATGAAACAGTTTACGGGAATTACCCATGGCGGCAGCACGTGCCATCTCTGACGCGCGTTGAGACCACTAAATCTCGTGGTCTCTGCGTAGGCTTACATTAAGTTCACGTCTCGTTACGAGTCATGTTTCATTATGCTTACTGCCGGTCGGAAGTGACCGACGTGCGTCAAGAAGGCGGAGAGACTCCGCAGAGATTCAAGGTGTCACGGCACGGCGTGTCAGACCAGAAATAACTAAGCCAGAAGAATGCACAGCATTCTTCGTAAGCGACCAGTGCTAGTTAACATTATCGGGTGAGGTTGGTTCCAGCTATTCAGCTAGCGCGTTTTGGAAGACAGTTAGACCAGCTGGTTTGGACAACTTATCACAGTCTAACCGTCGTTGTGTCGTGTGTCTGGAACGCCCACCGAAGCACATGGACAACTTGGTGCATACTAATGCGTGGTCGGATTCGAGGGGAGTGCTACAGTACGATCGGCAGTCTTGAATTCAGCCCCGCCATTTGTGACTTGTCGCGATGTGGTCGATCTGTGTCCATCGCTGACTCAGGGAGGGCGGACGCCAGGTGGCGTACTGGCAATTGGAGCGTCTGAAGTTCGTACCGGCGAGGAACAGGTGGTGGTCGGAACAGAGAGCCAACAGCTGCTCCCCGTTGTCGGAGCGACAGGAATCTAGTCCAAAAGGACTTCCCAGGTGCGCCTCGCTCGAAGTCAACCGGCCTACTATAGCATTCATATCTTCTGCTAAAATCACGATGTCAGCCCGGGTCACTTTACGCAAGAGGTTGTGAAGATTGTGATAAAATTTATCTTTGACTGCATCTGGGCTGCAGTCCGTTGGAGCGCACGCCGAAATCACAAAAAAGTTTCGTCTATCGTGGTGACGGCTGCTTATCTTGCACGAACCTCTGAGTCTCACAACGCACAACCTACTGTCGACTGGGATCTAGTACAGGAGGGCGGCTTCAGCTCTCTCAGTGAGAGCCACGCCGACGCCAGCGAAACCGGNCGCAGCTTCAGGGTCCCCAGAGAGACCTAAGTGAAATTTCACCGATGGGTTTGACGGGGACGTCAATCGGATAATGGAGCTGGAGTCTTAAATGCGAGTTTCTTGGATACACCACACATCGATGGCTAGGGTTTCGAGCGTACAAGCTAAACATGTCTGTTGTCCTATACGCAGCAGAGTACGCACATTAAACGTGACTAGTTTGAAGAAACATCGAGGGCGAAGAAGAGCTTCAGTTGGTGGAGGATTCTGTGAGACTTGGATGCTAATCGAGGTAGGACAAGAGCAAACAGCGGCAGAATTTCCGCCCGAGGCACTGTTTTTAGTANNACTGGGGGGTGGGGGCTGGGAGAACAAGAGGGTGTGTATGGTGGGGAATGTCTTTTGCGGGATAAAAAAGCGTCAGACTACATTAACGTAAGATCAAGGTTCATGGGTTGTATGCGTTGCGGTTTATTGTACTACTCGGTCGCTCGGTCCAGAGTAGGTCCTGTTCGAGGATAAACTCTAGCATTTGCGCAAACAAGTGCGGATTTCAAGGCAGCAGTAATGTTTCAGATGAGCCGGTAGCCAGTCTTCGGTTCATTCGCCTCTTCCAGAAAACCTTGTCGAGCAATGGATCTCGACAAGGAGCAATTGCCATATTTAGTGGCGGGGCACAC
>UZAN01042250.1:11263-29476 GCA_900618425.1 Echinostoma caproni
GGTGTTTTGTGCGGAGAACCTTTTCCAGGGGTAAACCCACCATATCCTCGAGCGCAGCCGCTGATCGTCCCCGACTGCTTATTCCGCAGGCCAAAGCCCACCTTATTCACGGTTAGCCGCGAGATGACGGCCGTTTCCCTGTCCACAACCTGGGGAAGCGCTCGGTAGCATACATCTCTGCTCTCCCGAGTCATTGAGCTGGCGTCTACAAGATATGCCTCAGCCATCGAAGTCTCTGAAGCAAGATGCCGGCACTAAGAGGATGACTAAGATTGTCTGAGGTGAAGATTCTTAAGGCGAACCTAATCATTGGTGATTCGCTTTTACCAACGTATTCTGGCTTTGCAAAGAAGGTAACGCTAGTCAAAGACATCTAATCTCCGTGCGTCTTCTACGTGAAGGGGATAGATCTCTCAACCGTAGAGTAAGACAGTGTATCTTGTGGTATTGTAAACACGGTGTTTCAAAGAGGGGACGAGATTGCATCGAGGTCACAAGTGACGTTGAATAACGTAAGTAACTCGAGCCTAGTGGATACGCAATAATATCTCTTCTTTCGGTCCTGCTGAGTGGAAACACCACCCAATATATTTGAAGTGATCGACCATTGCCAACTGGTCACTTATGAGCGTGAGGATAGGTGTAGCCTCTGCCAGTCTTATAGTAAGACTTTATATTTCGAAGGAGAAAAGATCTTTCAAACTACTTGATGAACGTCGCTGACTTACACAGAACGTTTTGAGCGCCTTGAAAGGATTCACAGAGTATAACGATGTCGTCTGCATAATAAAAGCCACGGATTCAATCACCTTGGAGAGGCTCCACACCGAAAGCTCTGCAGTTTTCAAGAGCGCTGATGGGGATTTTATCCATTGCGAAACAAAAGAAGAAGGATGAAGCCGGGTACCCATATCGGACTCCAATTGTGATGCAATCATGGACCTTGAGGTGGCCTGATTTCTTTGAGTAGAGGGCTTTAAGAAGGTTCACGTACTCCTCGGGCACACCGCTTCCAAAAATACAAGTCCCGAGAGCTGCTCTGTCAACTGAATCAAACGCAACATGTCCGTCCGAAAAGACAAAGTTTGGTCTACTAAACCTTTGACGTTGATCAAGGATCTGACGCGGCTTCGACTGGAGCCGAATCCAGCTTGTTCTTCACGGATGTGACGCTCTCTTATCCAACAGAACCTATGAAGGATCAACGATTCAAGCACCTTGGATGCGATGGAAATGAGACTAATCCATCGGTGAGGGGAACCACCATGGCTGTGCTCTTCTTAAAAACAGGTTTGACGTCCTATTTGAATGGAATAGGTTCAGGAATCCAGATGATATAGAATAAGGAAGTATACAACCGAACAAGGCTGGTATCATCGTGGTTCGAAACGGCTAAGAAGAGCTCACCTGGCCTGGGCAAGTTGTGACTCTTCAGAATTCTGAGCTCTATGGAGAATTCTTCCTCGATAGAGGGTGAAATGTCTACAGACCATGTAGCAATGTGTACATTGGACGATAGAAATTTCCAGGTTCTACGACGGCGCAAGGGCCGGTGACAATTAGTGCTTAAAAGGAAGAGACCATGATTAACGCAGGTTTGCAGAAGACAGTCACCGTTGTCAGTTCTCCGAGGCTATGCTGGTTCCGTTTGCGTCTCACCTACCAACGTTCACGTTTAAGTCGCCGGTCATTATCAAAATATCTTTCACCATAAAGGAGGTTGATGAGGGATGGTAGAACGCGTCTTTACCTGCACCCGGACTGCAGTCTGTGGGCGCATAAGCCGTTATGATGAACAGACAACATTTCTTAGTCCCTCTAAGAGATGCTGGTGCCTATTCTTCTAGATGGTTGACACAGAGTCGACTGTTTATTAAAATCCAGTTGAGTAACGCTGCTTCTTCGTATGCATTTTGTTTTTATCCTCACGCCAAGCTGACCAGTGGTCTCCGCGATCGATTCCCCGGGAGTATAGCCTGTAGAATCTGGAGACAGTGAAACGAGTTGCAGTATGGTGCTAAAATCCTTTAGGCGCTTCTCATTAAGGCAGCAAACGTCCATGACAAGCTTTACCAATGTGCCAGCGAGTGTTGCCTGAGCCTCAAATTGCTTAAGTGGTCGAACAGTGAAATTAGCTAACTCCAGCTACCAGTGGAGTGCGAGTACATTTTCCCTAGCGACCTGAGCGAGTGCTAGGTTCTTTTACGCATGCACTTAGTTGCAGTCCCTTCCGCTGTGTTGGGTGACACACTGTTGAATAGTCGAAATAAGGGTGGTCAACCGAGATTAGGAAAGCTGAACAAATGTGGCCAACGCGTCTTTGGTCGATCGCAATACCCTTTTCACCTAGACAGCACATGAATTAGACAAACTTGGGGAGCGTATTGGTATCTTTACTTTTTATTTCCGGGATGCTTAATCAGTTTTATATTCACTTCACCTCGCATGCATCATTTTTTAGCACCGTCAGCATATTACATACACCCATGCACACCTATGCACACAATCTGTTTGTTCACAGCATTCGTTATCCATTCATGCTTACAACCACCACCACCTTCTGATTGTCTTTTTTTTCTCAGAGCTTTTGCCATTACTTACTTTCATGGATGCATACCTAGGCTCTCGCTTTGAAATGTTTGTTTATAGTAAAGTTGCTGAGCCTCTCATTGCCCACAGACCCCAACCTCTCTTTAACGTTTCCCGGACTTCGGTATTTTGCCCAATCCGACACTGCCACAGTTTGCCCCTTGTGTCAGTGTGGTTCTTGTGCCCATCATCGTTCTACATAGCGATCCCTGTTGTTGCAAAGCGCCTTGTCTTCTGGTCCTCTACGACTAACTCTGTATCAACCGCTCCTTGTAGTCTGTGAAGCAACTACGGGTATGTCCAGACTGGAAGCATTTAGAAAACGCTCAAAATCTCCCCATGCCGGGTGAGAACTCATGTGCTTAGTGAACAATGGAGTATAGCACTGATCTTTCGCCTGAGATCGGATTGGTGATCCTCATCTCGCGGTGCACACGGATGAAAATATCCAAAATATCCTACGAGATCCATGGGTGGAACGGATCTCACTGAAAACCTTGGGCGTCGCGCTCATGATTTTTGAGGAAAATAGCTTGTAACCAGCGCCTTATGTTTTGGTTCTTATGTTAGTCGTGGCTGAGACAAGCTAGCTTCCTTACTCCAAATAGTTTTTAAACAATCATACAATGATCGTATTTGTAAAGTCTCGTCGCCATTTTCTCCCTAGTCATTCAGGTAAGTGGGTGGGCTAATTTTGCTTAATTCAGATTGCTTTCTTTGTGTACCAAGGTGTGATTGATGAACCCCGTTCTGTTAAAAGTCGTCCTATTTATCATACTTCACCAATGCATTGTTGCATCATAGTCCACTAGACCTTCCGGACCTAATCACTGGGCAATACGGATCATTCTAGTTGGCTCCTCTCAACTGGTGCGCATCACCTGCAGCTAGTTCGGGTAATTTTTCATCGGGCTCTAAAATACTTGGCATTTTTCGTCCTGAAGCAGTGGGTACGTTAGCCTACATAATTATTTGTGTTTGCTTACACTTATCATAACCCATTCACATACCTGGGGACCTTGGTGCGACAATTTAGATTTTGAGAATGAAAACATCGATTACTCATCCGTTTCTTTACTGCGTACACACGTGAATAACCAATGCGCATGCGAGGTGTGCCTATTTGGTGGACCGGCGATAGACTGTTACGCTCTCTGAGTGCTTCAGTGTTTCCCGTGGCAAATTATCCATCGCTCATAATTTTCAGCCCTTGTACCGGTTTCTTCACTGATTAACATGAAATTACATCCCAACAGTCAAACTGTATTTTATTCTATCCGAAAGGTTTTCTTGAAAATGGTAGAAGACCAGCGGTGGAAAACAATCCAGAAAAAGGTCACTAAGACCGCAGAGCAACGCAAACCTCGACTGAAAGCCGATTTGATGCGTTTGTATGTGTGTGTCCGCGCATGTCCACGTGCCAGTAATGGGAGAAAAACTCAGCCACAGGATTTTGTTGTCAAAGTTTATTCGTGTTAGTCTTATTTCGTGAAAGCGCTTTCACTGAACGATGGTAGATCATGTCGATCACAAGTAGCGTAACTGCACCGGGACTTTCCTCGAAATCTCAAGCGGTGAAGGTCAAAAACTCGTAGATGAAGGGCACAAGTGAAGGATCCATTACTACGTCCATCACTGTCGATATGAATGGCGTGACAGTTCGGCCGAAAGTTATAGACTTGTTCAACATTATTGTTGGCATTGCTATCGGTTTAAATGATTTGATTGAACTATCAACTACCTGTGAGTAATGGTGTTGGAAAAACTTAACCTTTTTGACTGATGGACATCCAAAACTGCTTGCCACGCACCCTTCTCCGTTCACCTAGCTAACTTCTCATCTGAACGAACACAAGTGAATTACCTTGATGTTGATGTTAATAATAATCTGGTTTTAATGTAAATAACATTGTAATGTCTGCGCGGCCTTTAGGAGTGGGGAAGTACTGACCCAAGCTACTAAAACTTTGAGTTATTAGGAATGAATTTTGGGATTTTTATTTCACTCGAAGTAAAACGATGTCAATTTCTGTCAGTTTGGCGCTGGGTGTGTCTGATTTAGCTCACTAGTGCACCCGACGAACGTACGAAAGTTTAAGAGGTGCAGACTGTTACAAACCAAATAAGGTTGTTATTATTATTAGCGTATTTCACGTTCAATCCATCGATGACTGTGTATTTCACCTAGTTGTCTATAAGAAAGAAACTAGCCGTATTTCGGTTCCAGCGATTGTTTATTCGTGAATGATGTGTCGTATCGTATGCAACCATCAAATAGAGCGGGAGTCTACACTCCAGGTAAAGAAATCCGAATAGCCAATCACGTCAGCCAAAATCCAACCACCAATCTGTTGAGGGATCACTTTCTGAGAGCATGCTATATGAGAGCATTTCCTCTGCGGACATCTGTGACCTGGATCTAGACACATCGCATTTTTGTGGCTCCGGGGGGAAACTGTTCAAATCAATCTTGTTTATTGTTTCCTAGCGACTTGAAGTTGTTTAGCTTTGAAGCATAATGCTACTGTCTATTCCGATCCATTTTATACCAGGCTAGTAAGCGCAAAAATCCTTGCAATATAAGTGAGAGAACCCACTTCCAGAAAAAAGTTTGTAAAGCCTCGGAAAGTCCAATCTACTTGGATCGTTACCCCTTATGTCTCGTTGTGAAGTCCGAATTGTACTGGTAGGACGTTTCTGATTCTCATCCCCCGTTCCAGTTACACTTTAGTTGGGACAACCAAGAGGGAATGATATACAGATAAAAAGCATAATATTTTAAAAATAACATACTGATGTAGATATCAATAACGTTACTAGTGTTGTGATTTGCTACTCACATTTGTGAGTGGTACTTTTAGATTGTGCAAATGAGTGTGATTGGTGCTTTCCCACAACGGCCAAAAACAAAAAAGACCTCATAGAGCAAATTAGTGTATTCAAACTTGTAACTAAGGTAAATGCCCGTCTACCTTTGGACTGCTCCATGAATTATCCAGCATGCTTGTCAGAATTATGATCGATCACCTATACCAAATGGGACGTTTCGTCCTATGTTGTCCAATTTATCGATACTCTTATCGCTGACCGCAATAAACAATTATCCTCTATCCGTCACTGGCCTTTTGGAATCCTAACACTATAGTATTGTGGTTGTCGGAGCCAGTCGCGGTATCACTATGATCATCATCATTGTACATTCAAGTGGAACGGAAGGAACTGGATAGATCACTTTCCATTGCACAAACTTTAGCAAAAAGTAAGTACATCTGTGTCAGCGGGACATAGAATGTGTCTTTATCCGTGTTTATATTGTGTATCTACTGTCGGTATATTCCAAAAATCATCTCGTTCGGTATTGTTCGTGTGGCCATTTACAGTGGATTGCACTTAGGTCGTTGGCTTCTGTCGTACCTAAAATCGTGTGTGTGTGTGTGTGTCTATGAGGGCATGCACCAATTTTGGTGTGTAAACACTGGGAATTATAAAACCAACCGCCCGGAAAATTTTAACAATCTGCCATTTTCACTCGATTTTGGGCAACAGAGTCTGTTTTGTTTATAACTATGATCGTTTCCATTGCTGATGGAACAAACGATTATGGGGGAGATGTAAATATCGTTTTCCAGACACCCAAGCCCTACGGAATATTCCTTTAACTATATCCTGTTCACTCACCTGCCACACACGTTTCAGTTGTAACGAACAACTGGTCTTTCTACAAGACGAAATACATACACTTACACTATTTTTAGTTGGTTGCATAGGAACGGAATTTATTGAATACTGATGCCAGTAACTGAAAAACCCCAGGGTTCATTTTAACCGAGTGAGCTCTGATGCCTGGCTCCAGAACTGGTTAACAAGTGCATTTGCGTATAGAAAACGTTGATCAAACGACTACTGTAGGACGTTATCAGTAGGAAGATTGCAACGTCGATTAAAAGACCGCTAGTTACGGTTCGCTACTTGGTTAGTTTCTGAATATCAGTGCCCCATTCAAATTCAAAAAAAAATTAACAACAAAAAGCAAGAGATTTGTGGTTTACCTCCACTCCCTTATGCATAGTCATCATCGTTTTCAAGAATTGGAGGTGGCGACCAAATGAAGAGCAGGAATAAGAAATTTTATTGAATGTTTTTTTTCACCGCTGCAAAAGTATTGCATCCCACCCTCCCTTAAATTTCACACCTAAATCGATTCAGAAATGGGTACGCTAATCCTCTCACGTTTGTACATTGATATGACAACTGGCACCCGTGGTGAATCAGTGGTTGACAGGCTGGTGTCAGCTACGATTCGCTGACAGCCTGGTGATAGTGGCCAAATACTGACGTTACCTTCAATGACTATGAAGAAACAAAGACGTCAAAGTAGATCACTTAATGCCATCGTCGTTTGAGGTGCGTTAGAAAAGGCCTAATGATTATCCGAAATCCCGAATTGATACTTTTTTTAATGTCACCCTAAGACCCTATATGATAACTAGGCGTTATGATATCTCAGTTTCATTGAAGCTCGATATGTGAAACGGAAATAACCACACACCTGCCATAAACAGACTGAAAGCCGGAAAAATCTATTGAAGAATGACAAGCCTCCGACTCCATTAGTCGTGTATAATAGATGAGAACGGTTCTTGAAATGGAGGTTTCAGTAGGGACGAATCAACTAACAATCAACAATCCAAAGTTTTCCCTCGATTAAGTACAGAACGATGAGTAGGCGTAAAACTCTAACAACTTTGCGAAAAGAAAGACGTTTACTGTGGTGTGAAAGGCATGCAGTTTGAGCTGATAAAATAATTTTCAGTTAGATGGGACCCAAGCTACTGAAAGTTAAAGAAACACTGAACAAATTTTAGGAAGAGAACAAATAATATGAGAAGATCATGCGAGATCACCGGGAGAGTAACCCACAGCAAAAAATGTAGGAATGTGCACCGATAACCGATCAACAGCTCAGACCATTGGTGTTTCGCAATGTTTCTGTCAAGCTTTCACCGTTGGTAACGAGGGTGTCAACAAATTTCGATGCGTTGATGGATAACGGAGTAGAACATGACTAGTCTAAAAAGATAACTTAAACTATCGGAGGTAAGGGAATGAGAAATTTTCATCAAACTAACAGCCGACAACGACGTCGTCGACAAATTTACTAATGAAGTTGTCTGCAGAATTAGGAAAAACACGCATGTAGAAAATAGTATTATTTATCACCACAGAAAATGAAGAAATCGGCTGGGTTCAAGAGCCATTGAAGAAAGTGAATTGGCCTGTCTCATTAACAGAGGCGTTTCAATCCGGCTAGTAAAAGCCCAAATGTCTCGTAGCCATGGGAGCAATTGGGATATAATGATGCACAGTTAAAAGCATTTCTATAATCAAGGAAACAGATATTGACTGCCATGCCAAAAACCTCAAGAGTGGACAAAACTGAGTGCATGTGTTAGGCAACAGCATATAAATGACATCATTTGTGTGTATATGTAAATTTGTTGTTATGGTAAAAAACGTAAGAAATGATGAACCCCAGCATCCCAGCTTCTGCTTGACCACAGGATTAGTTAGTTGGCTTGTTGGCCGAACCTAACGAGAATGGAGTTTATTGGGAAATGGGGGGAGGGGAGGGCTGCATGTTAATGGGTGGGTGGTGGCCGTATATTAGCACTCATATGTCCGTTCACCAATCCGTTGTCTAGAACAAGTGCGGTAACTTCATCGTTAGGCGCTTCAGGATCACCGGATTTCTGTTTTCTGGTTTAGGTACTTGAGGATGCAGATTCAGTGAATTCATTGTTCGAACTTGTAGAGTCCTTTGCACGTATTTGGTGGATTTGTTGTTGCTGATCAGCTGAATCGTTCGCCGAAGTAATAAATCGCACCGATATTCGCGATCTTCGTGATTTTGGCGGCTTCACCGATCTTTCTTTAGTGTTGGGGCGAATAGCATTCTCACAATTCCGTAGGACATTTTCAGACAGTTCTGTAAATTCTGCGATCGTCTTCTGGCTCGCCGATAAAATAGCGCTTTTCAGTGTTGTTACCAAATTTTTCGCTGCACCATGCGAACAAGAGCAATGTGGCTTTGTGCGTAACTTTCGGCGACCAGTAACTCTCGATCTGGAGGGTTGTGTGCACATACTTCCAACTCTAGTGGGACTACTCGTGGTCGGCCTCCACCGTTGAGTATGCATAGTCGGTACCTTGTAGAGATGCATTGAAACAGGTTCATTCAACTTCCGTAAAGCGTTCAGGTCGAGGATGGAATCAATTATTTCTTGGTGTAGGTAATGGTCACATTGCCTTTGTGTTCTTAGGGAAAGCACAGGGTTGGCTTCCTCTTCGACCGAGGGCTGTGCGAGATTGCATTGGGGTTGTTGGCACACTCTCCGAATATGGCCAGTTTCCCGCACACATGACACTTGGCATTTCGGAAGCGGCAATTGAAGCGCACATGGTGAGCTCCACATAACAAACACGGATTGATACGTTTATCGTTGCCTGAACGGTCTTGCTGCGGCTTCGGTAAACACTTGGCCATTGGAAGTCGGTTCAGTCGTGTCTTCTGCCGTTGAAATAATGTGACTGCTTCGCTGGAGATAGCTCTCATCAGGTCATCGTGTTGCTCACAGATCTTGCGAGCCTCAGCAAAAGTCAATTCCTTCTTATCCAGTAACTTCCGTTCGAGAGTCAGATTATTATTTTCTGCCACCAAGCAGTCACACAGTTCTTCTTCCAGGTGATCACCATAGTTGCAGCGTGATTCCTGTTTGTTCAGCTGCAGGAAACATGATCGGCACTAATCATGGAGTTGAATTTGGCCCTTTCGTGTGCTTGGAACTCTGTGGGTAGCAGATGGTTGAGCAGCAGCGACTCCAGGGATTCGCATGGTAGTTTAGCCGGAGCCTCAGGGAATGCGAGGTTTTTCAACAGGGAGTAGAGATCACGGCCGCCAGCAGTAAGAAATAGGGCTGATTGATTCTGTGCACCAGCTTTGCGAATGCTGAACCACAATTCAAACCGTTCGACCCACTCCTCGATCTCAGATGGACTTGCCTGCAGGTTCAGTTGCTCAATAGTTGGAAGCTCCATCACGCGACGCCAATTTGTAACGATTGTAGTAGCAGTAGTGGTAATGCGCACCTGACTCGGAATACAAACCAAGCAATACGAATCCCGGAAGACGAATCAAGGATTAGCAATCACGAACTGGATCACGGAAGCACTGGACCGCAATGGCACTATCACGCACTATCCCACATAACAGACGCCAGGAAAAGGCCACAGGAATGGTAGTTCCTGTATTGGGAGAAACGAGGGCGATTAATTAATGTGTGCAAAAGATCATTGGATATCCAGGCTTTCACAAATTGCATTCTAGTATTGCTTGCATAATTCTGTTTCTGTCTGCACTGTCTCGGATTGGCTAACACGAACTGCCTGTGGTGTGTAGTCAGAAGCAGTGACATGTTCGCGCGTCATTGATGTCACCTTTCAAATTGTATTGATCGCAGGTGTCCAAAACTGTAACGCACCGCTACAGGATAGGCGTCATCTCGTAGGCCGGATCATCGCACTTGTTCATATAGACCAATTCTATTTGAATCGTATTTTGCTACAACGAGACGAAATGCTCTTTGTAAACAGTTGCATAACTAGCAGAGCTGTACGGAACGTTCCGGGATGTCTAAGGATACTCTCTCGGTAGTTATTCAAATGTTTGGATCAATATCAGCTAGCATAAGATTGTGTAAATTCTCCATCAATGGTTCAAGTTGTTTTGTTCTCGACGATAATGGTTTTGATTTGGTAAACTAGTTATCAGTGTTGTAATCGTACTTCAACGTGCTATTGGCATTTTCTTTATCTTGAGAAAAGCAGTGATTTTCGATTGCATCCCGAGTCACAAAACTCACGCCACAATGATTGATATTTTTACAATGTAATTTGTGGGGTCATCAGAGGTCAATAACGATGTGATTCAATTCGGCTGGTTACAAAACTGGTCTAGTCAAGCGAAAACTGTCCAGCATCGATCACTAGTCACGAGGCGCCCACTGTGTGGCCAACTAACTCGAACAAATTCGTGGCATTTGTTTACTCTACACAAGACTGTGTGATCGATCAGGAGTACATTAGTGTCGGGGCCACCTTTGTGCACCAGTGTGCAACAATTGCGACCCGTGATAAAAGGTCCGTTGTCAGATCATTGTCTCGCCCGTGTTCCATCCTTGGATATGTGGACTGGAGGATTGCGGATACCGTTGCTGTTTCTTATTTGGGCATTTGTTGTGCAATCGCGGTCAAACTTTTATGAACACAAGGCAGAACAAGCCTCACAAGCAACTTACACACCGGACTGGGAGTCCCTTGATCAACGACCGTTACCAGAATGGTATGACGAGGCGAAAGTTGGAATTTTTCTGCATTGGGGTGTCTTTTCCGTGCCGAGTTTGGAGTAAGTCATGTCTGAACGACTGCGGTGTGTCAGCTTTTGATTTGCGTACACGAATACCCATGAAATATAATCATGAGGCTGTTGGGCACTGAACGATATTCATCATTTCATTTTTGAGAGAATAAATTTGTGTTTCACAGTCAACACGACAGTGGTTAGTAAAAAAAGATTTGCCATTTCCTTACAGTCATTCCATATTCAGCAGCATTAATATGTACACACTGAAGCCTCAGGGATTCGAAGCCGTGAATATTAGTCCGACAAATCATAAACTTGGGCTATCTGGAACAAGTCAAGTTAAGTCAAAAGTCAAAAGTCGCTTTAATCAACAACTTTCTCCCAATTAAGACCAAAAAAAGTAGCTTGGTTGTTACATAAACTTGTGTCCTTCTGTTGCACTCTTGCTAATTAGTGCTGGTCAAGCGGCTTAAATCACCACATTTGATTTGGTTTGTGGGGTTAAAGGTTTCAGCCCAGTTACTGTCAGTCAACTTCGGGGGTCGTTAGCTTCGTCGTGGTATGGCACATGTTAGCAGGGTCATCGGTTATTACCCAACCCACGCACCGTGATTTAGTTTGTATTTTTCATGAGCGAACAACAAGCCTCCCGCGTCTATGGATGTGTAATACAAATGTGTGTGATCCTTGTGCCAAACTGGGGAATATTCTTTTGCATGCACATAAATAAGCCGGAACCGCAGGTTCACCTTTCGCTAAGATGGTAAGTCGCCTTCCGAGGTTGCCAAGTTGCTATTGATTCATTTCATTTATCGCTCTCTATGCCAAACAAGGTCTCACAGTTAAGGCACACCAAGTGCTGCTCATTTATCGATGGGGCGGTGGTGGGTCGGTGGTAACGCCACCAATTATCAACCCGGAGGACGAGTGTTCGAATCCCACTACCACCGCCTGACTTTCCCCATTTGTGTGTGTTGTATGGCAGCCCCGTTTGATTGGCCGCTTCCCCCTTCCTGAAAAATTGTATCTTTCAGCATTCAATAAAAAAGGAAGTAAAATGAAAAAGAAAAAAAGGATGAAAAAAGATCCGTAATATCTCTGTTTTGAATCCGATTCACAAAAATATGTTTACCTTTTTTTAATTTAATCAGGTTTCACGGGCACTTAATTCGGTGTTTCTCATGTGACCGAAGAAGAAACGCATTCAATCTAAATAGTCTAATGTTTGATCAGTTACCTTGTGTCGGATGCTTAGGGTTTTTGCCTGGAAAGCAGATGGTTCATGAGCCCGGTCGATAGCACAAAAGTAGTACACACCACTAAGGAGTCGTAGTAGGCAAGGAAATCGTAGTTACCCCAGTGATTTATGTCGACCTTTACAAGAAATCTTTTGACAACTAGATGCACACTACTTTGATTGCGCATGTGTATGTTTGGAGTAGATATGCAATGCCCACTTGCCTCCTCGACTATGAGGAATAATCATCGGAGCAGATTTCATTTTAAGACTGAACCCAGTTGCGGAAACAACATTGATTCCCATCTTATTGTTAAACCTCTTGAAACTATCGCTTTTTCATTGCAGTTCACGTTTATTTCATCTATTTGATTTCTCAAACAGAAAGACCTCTAACAACCGAACTGAATTCAATGGTTTTCTGATCAGGACTGCATAGGTAGTTACTCAAATAACGGAAAGAAACGAATCCTTTGAGAAACAGAGTGTAGTGTTTAATTAGTATCCAAGATAAGTAACTTTGGGAAACTATATTTAAACTAAAAGCCTGTGCAAGTCATTATTGGATAAAGGTAAGTCAGAAAAATTCAATTCACCGGATTAAGTGAGCTGGAGCTTTTGAGAATAACCGCAAAAGTTAACATTGGTCATTAATGAAATTCGGATCGGGGAGATTGCGTTTCACGCGCCTTGTGGGTGATGCATGCGAGATGTTGTTGTCAGTTCGTTACACGAGCACGGAATGAGTGTGGGCGAAACACTAAGAAATGTATCAATCCAACTCGGTAGTGTTTGTTATTTATTCAACTTAACGAAGTTTTGTCATTGAGCCTGAACCAGAAAGCCGCTGGTTTCTTGGGCTAAAGCTTGAAGTATATCATCGTAAATTTTCCCATTTGTTTTCAAAACTAGATCCGAATGGTTCTGGTGGCTCTGGGAGGGAAACAAAACACGACGTCCGAATGTGCCGGAGTACATGCGCCAGTTCTATGCCCCCGATTTCGCTTACGCGGATTTTGCACGGGATTTTCGAGCTGAATTCTTCCAACCCGCCAAATGGGCAGAACTGTTCAGGGACTCAGGAGCCAAATATGTGGTCCTGACGGCAAAACATCACGAAGGATTTTGTAACTGGCCTTCCGAAACCTCATGGCAGTGGAATTCTGCAGTTATTGGTCCGCGTCGAGATTTGGTCGGTGAACTGGCCGGGGCAATTCGCAAACGAACCGATTTGCGATTTGGTGTGTATCATTCCCTGTACGAATGGTTTAATCCGCTCTACTTGAAGGATCGTGATGCAAATTTTACTAAGCAAGTATGCACATAGTGCCACATTTCGGTATTAGTTGAACTGTATTATTTATCAATCAAACTGGAACTTTATCTCCTATTCTTATCCGCTAAACCTGAAAAACATGACTGAACTTGGACAATAAAGCAAAATTATCGATTTGATGCGAGTTTCTTTTAGACTCCAGCTACACAAATAATCCCCGATCCAGCCAGTCAACCGTACACTAGGGAAGCAGTATTGACTCGGTTTCACCCTCATTAACGCTTATCAGTTATGTATTCTCATCGTCTGGTTCAATGGATATTTTATCGAGAGGCGTAGTTGTTTTTATATAATGTGCCCATTTGGTTAAGTTCATCAACATTGTAGAACTGGCTTTGCTGCTCATGAGGAAATGATGTGTGTTGATACACTGAAGATAAACACGATGTGATTCAGAGATGCAGCATCACCCGGTATCTGTGACTGAAACACATATATATTGTGCTAAACGATGTGATTGGTTAGAATGAATTGGGACCGCCTGTCTCGTATAAACCCATTACACCCGATGTAATAATATCAGATTGTCACAATTATTTTAAACAGTGACTGAGGTGCGATTTGTGAACGACAGATTCGGAAAACGAGTTTTCAAACTGGATTTGTGAATATGTGGCACAGGTACAGTTGAAATGAACATTTCATCAATTTCTACACCATAAGCTAGTCTTACTCAAGTTCATTATTCCAAACAACGTAATAGACCAGAGTATAGTTGGCCGAGAAAATTCTGTTCTCATTGTTCAAAGGAATGTTTTAATGAACGATGATGATGATGATTTTAATGAAATCAAAAAGATGTACCAACCAGAATTGTACTCGACCTCCAAAGTCATACCAAAATAGAAGAATATTTCACAGGGATAAAAAGACCAGCTGCTACTCCAATCGATCTCAGAATAAACATACTGCGAGTATGCTATTAGAAAACAGTCTATTTACCAGAGTGATTTATAGATAACGACTTTAATAGACAAACCGTCGAGCCAGGGTGTCAATCTATCTATTTATCTATCTATCTATCTATCTATCCATGGAGCTAGTGAGCCATCTGTTCTGGAAGTTGTTTGCTATAGTATGCATATGTCCATACATACCATGCATGACGTCAGTTATTGCTGTTCCCTTACCGTTTGCGACGTGACTACTGTTCAGTGTTGACTTACAGTATGACTGATTCATATACATGGCCATCTACCGAGCGCAGATTTATGACATCATTCAGAATAGATCCGACGTTCTTTCGCTCATTAAACTAATCCTTCAAGTCCATGAAACTGGGTTGGTTTCATTCTTTCGAGCTTTGGTTACAAGTCTACAACTCTTGTTTGAGTTGGCGTTGACGTTATTTCTTGAACCAGTGATTTTATAAAGTTTATGAATGATGAATTTTGACGAGTATATACTGAGAGATAAGAGTATAAAATGGAGGATAAGCGGTCATAATCACCAACTTATCGCTCCAATGGTGTATGTGTGTGTTGGAATCCCATTACCGCCATCCAACTAGTCCCTTCAATATATGACCCTCGGGTCGAGCCTTTACGGCCGAAACCTCTTCCTGAGAATTTCATCTTTGTCTACCCCATGAAAGATAGTAAAAAGACTGTCACCATTAGCTTGCACGAATACGTATATACATACATATACATATATACCTATAGTTCGTCAACTGTTTGTTTCGTTCATTTGTAGGAGTTTATCCGAACTAAAATCATGCCTGAAATGAAGGATCTTGTGTTGCGTTATCGACCTGAAGTGTTCTGGTCTGACGGAGATGTCGGTCCAGACCGATACTGGGATTCCATGAATTTCCTTGCCTGGCTGTATAATGAGTCACCGGTGCGTGACACTGTCGTCACAAACGATCGCTGGGGAGATGGTTGCATGTGCAAGCACGGCGGTTACTACACCTGTACGGATCACTATCGACCGGGTCAACTTGTGGAACACAAATGGGAGAACTGTATGACATTGGATCGTTCTTCGTGGGGATTTCGGAGAGAGGCGCAACTGAAGGATTTTTTGTCACCTGAGGTGAGATTCGATCCAATATTTTCCTGCATTGTCTCGCAAAACGTGGTACCGTACGTCGATGATTATCAGTTTAGTCTTGCAACACAAGCAGAGATTATTTGTTCCCATTCACTAATTTATTGTTGATTGGATAAATAAGTGTGATGCTTCATCTTCAGTTATCTTTCCAGCTTAAAATGAAAGTAAGAATAATTGATTAACTAAGATAACACAAAAGCTTTCCATGGTGCTCAAATTCTCCCTTATCCTCCAGATGTAAAAAAATTTGGCAAGTTTCAAAAGTCAAAACTACGGCACAAACCGTAGATGTTAAAAGATATGCCAGAGCAGATGCGCTTGTCATTGATTGGTTAGTACAATTGACCAATTTGATTAGTGGTTGGGCTACAACCAATAAGAAAGGTTCCGGAAAACGTTGGTTATTGTGGAATAGTATGAGATAGAATGTACGTATGAAGGTTGTTCTTTACAAAGATTCGTTCATCACATATGGAAATGAAAAGAGAGCAACGAGAACAATCCGATCATTCATGTCTGTTGTGCAGCTAGGCCTAGCAAATAACCAGCCACAAATGGTCCGTGGTATCTTCACCTAAAATTGCCAAACAGGGTGCCTAGAGGAACAGAAGTTATAAAATATGTGCTAAGAGAACAGGAGTATTTGGAAATATAGCACGCCGGTAGATGCTTGCTCTTAAAGTCCTTCAAAAACTATCAACAAGGACATTCATGACATTCCAGACACAGCGAAACAAAGAAGAAAAATCTGAGTCTCAGTCCAGGTATGTGATGATGCACTCTGATTAAAAATCATCAATTCTTTCCGTCCTTTTGAGATTTTATTGTAACGTAAACTACAATCACCTTAGACTTCTCTAAAACACAAGAAAAAGAGCAAAGATTTACGAGAATGATACAGATTATATGCATACAGGACAAAATGTTTACATTGAAAGTTAACAACAAAAAGTGTAGAAAGTGAAAATCACTATGTGAAGATGAGTGGAACATGAAACTGTTGAACAGCACGTAATGATAACGTACGAGAACGAGAACAAGAAGGAAGGAAGGATGGAAGGAAGAAGGACTTATGTGATTCCAAACACGCAATAAATTATGTTTATTTTAGGAGAACACAGGCTGACGAAGTAAGGAATTCTCTACTGAACATTCCATTGCGCCTGTTCGCCGAGCTTGGCAATTAGTTTGCAAACGCTTCATCACCAGCCGAGGTGACATCATTAGTGTTTGTGAAGTGGCAGTGTTCTTCTTGTACCCGTTCGTTTATATATATGTTCTCATCCACCGACTATTTTCGTCCCCTGTTTTCACTGTGTTCGTTTTGGTTCGCCGTTGAACTGGTGTGAGGGGGTGAGGGTGGGACGGGAGGAGGTTGTCCTTTCTTCCCGATTGCGGTTTCCGTCCGTTCTCAGGTCACAGCGTGACCTTTTTTGCTTCGTCATTTGGTCCTTGAGTTGCATTGGCGTGTACATGTGTTCCAGCTCGATGTGCTTGTTTATTGAGTTAATTGAAGAGTCCCAGGCCTCGAGGAATTCTCTGGCCTGTTTCGACCGGGCTTGGTCGATAATTCTCACTGATTCGAAGTCAACTTGATGTCCTTCTTGATCTTCGTGGAGGGAAATCAACGATAGTGTGTCATGTCTCCTGACTGCCGATTGGTGTTCACGGATCCTTGTTGACAGTTTTCTCCCAGTTTGTCCGAACACTGCCACTTCACAAACACTAATGATGTCACCTCGGCTGGTGATGAAACGTTTTGCAAACAAAATGCCAAGCTCGGCGAACAGGCGCAATGGAATTTAGTTCACCCGAGCTGCGAGAGCGAATGTTCAATATTTTATCAACTGTTGCACATGTTTGGAACAGTTCTATTTTCACTCAATGAGCACACATATTACCCGATTGATAAACGAGCCTCTTAATCTATGTGATTGGTTCAGATTTTTTTCACTGCAATCAGTTTTAACTCATGACCACGCTTTGCACTAAAAACCGGGTTCAGGAGCTTATCTACGAACTGGTGAGCACAGTGGCTTTCGGGGGTAATATACTGATCAATGTTGGACCGACTGCTTGGGGCACCATTTCACCTATTTACGAGGAGCGTTTACGTCAGCTTGGACAGTGGTTGCAATTGAACGGGGAAGCAATTTACTCAACCAAACCATGGCGCGTGCAACATGAAACGAAAGCATCGTATATCTGGTAAGTTCTTCCTCGGCTGACGGTCAGTTATCTTTATTTCCTGACATCATTACACTCGTTCTTTTCCGTTGCCTTAAGTCACATTTCATGATGTTCTTGTCATAAATGTTGATTATCAGATAATCGTATGCTTTTCAGCTTTCACTAGGCATCAGTCATAATGTTTAGTGATAAACGCACTACATTTAGATGAATGTCTTCTCGGAAGAGGTCTGTGCATACAGTCTTCAAATTTCTTGCTTCTATATATTTCCATGGAGATGCACTGATTTTTCATGTTTAGCTCCAGATAATTCATGTACCGTATGGTAAGGAATAGGCTTTTAGTTTCCTGTAATTTTAGAAGCGAGACATTTGTGAATACGTAAT
>UZAN01042250.1:29485-44474 GCA_900618425.1 Echinostoma caproni
GTAATTCTGTGATGATTTCGATTTGAGATAGGACGACAGTGCATACTCACCATGATACGACTTCCAAGTGGCCAATCAGGACAAAACTGTGGTTTCCAATTAAGAGCTATCGGATGGGCTGAATGCAAAACAGCAGCCAAACAGACCATAGCTTTGTCGATTGGACATCGCAGAATCGGCGAATGACTGAATGCCACTTGTGTTGCTTAATTGCGCAATTTTCTGGATAGAAATAACCATACCGAAAGCTTACCTTCGTCCTACTCGACTTTGTGCCATTCAGTAAGTAGATTTTCAGTCCTAGTCCGAGTTCGCACTATTCTACTGAAATTACTATTCCGAGGACTATCTAACCATACATTGCATTATGTAGTGTATACTACGCATTATTTGGTTGGTTTTATCCACACTTAACCCACCGGGCACTAAAGTTCGAAGTTAATTTAAGATTTTAATCAGAACATTGGTATCATTTTAACCTGGCAACCTACCAGGCGGGAAGGGCAATGACGATGAATTCCTGAAGTGGCTCTATATGAAATTTTTATTGAAATAATGAAACATTTTGAATTTAATGCTGGTTGTTTGTGCATGACCACGACCAAAGAACGTTGTCCCTATCTCGAATTTCAACGAGAATCTTCATGGTTAGGGAATGGAAATCATTCACTCCGAACCACACGGTCAACAACTGAAAAAGTAAAGTTTAATTAATCGGAAACCTTTCTTGTTTTCGTGCTAATTCACAAATACCAGGACCTGTGTGTCTTGTTACTATGTAGGTATCATTATTGTGGGATTTGTTAATTCCCCACCTACTTTTAACAATAGTTGCGTTCAGTAAACTTAACAAACGACATTACGTGTTTACCTTTCCGTAGGCGGCACTCAAACAGAATAGGCATTTTTCAGTTAATCAGTAACCGATTTCCCAGGGGAGGCTTAACACACATCTGTCGAGAATTGGATAGGCTCTGACACCATCTGTTGCCGTGCATAGCCTCCCGGGGGTTTAGGAATGCAGAATGCTTCCCTTTCGGAGAAGAATTTCTCGGAGTTCGAACCAAGTAGAGGAGTCTCATCTTCTCGGTCACAATAACCATATGGTTTGAATGCACCAAGTGTGAAACTGCTGAAATGTTGCTGGTGTCTTAACTGCCAAGCCGGGCCGTGCTCGAGGGCTCTTTTCGTAGATGTACTCATGGCTAAGCTGGAAATTAGCATCCTGAAACCAACAACAGATGGTTTCACATTATACAAGCTATATATTGATGACATTTTGTGTTTTATCGATAGCAGCGTGAATCTATCTCTCCCGACTCTTGGAAGTATTTAACTCATCACATCTAAATTTAACTCTAGAGGACAAAGGGAATGCGCAACTGGCATTTTTGGACGTTCTACCGAGTCATCGGTCAGACGGGACTATCCAGCGCACCATCCACAGGAAGCTATCCTGGAATATTCAGTATCCAGTTCCAAAGTTGTCATTTGAACGTAAAGAAACTTGATTCACTGACTCAGTGACAGGGCGCGGAGAATATACACAGACGATACCACTGAGAATGTGGTTTGCTTTCATGACGGATACTCAGCACAAATCGCGGATATTTTGAGATTTCACCGGTTGCTAACGTTTGGGAAGAGCCAGATTTACGTCACATTGCCTCTTAAGGCAGCATCATTGCCGAGATGATGACATGCACATTCGTAGGAAAAGCAGTTCTCGCGGCGAAGCTTCACATTGTGTTCATCTCCAAGCCCCTTTCCAGCTTTCAAACCAAAGATAAATAGCCTGTTTCTGCAGTATATTTTTACATGTACTTGTTTACCTGGTCTAGTGAGCCAAGGTATATTAACCGCACGATGTGAAATTAGCTGCACGATCACCAACCGGCCAGACTGAGTATTTGGGCGATCAAGACATCGATCAATACACACCTAGTGGATTTAAACCAAGCAGTTAAAGTGGCCTAGGCGATTCCACCCCTCTACTTGGCTCGCAGGCGCTAATCTAAGGGGATTAGGAGTCGCGTTTTGGCCACAGCGGAAGTGGTCAGAATCCGCCTACATACCACCCCTTCTCTAGGCTCACAATGGCCAGTTAATGCGTGCCTACTGTGGTCTTTACGACCGGTAATCCCTTTTCATATTTGTGAGCCACCTGAAACTGTTTGGTTCTTGTCTATTCAGCCTGAATCTCTGTTTCAGTTTGGATACATTCAACAACAGATCGAAATTCTGATATAAAAATGACATTCTCCGTGAATTGGTGGAGTCTCCTGGCAATGTGGACACTGTTGAAAGGTCCCCGTATCGACTGAATACATTCAACAGCCATGAAAGACATTGTTATTTAGGTCTTGTTGTGTCCCGGTTGAGTAGGTAAATAAGGGCGCAGGGAATTAGACAGTACGTTTATTTTATTAGACATAAGTTCAGCCGGTCAGTAGGCCGGTTAGCAAGCAGGAGTGGGAACCACTCAGGCGATAAACAGGAAGGCTGACACGCAGCTCAAGCGTCATCCGACATCCGCATGCATTCAAGCCGGCATTCAAACAGTCAACGCATCAACCAGCGCGAACGTTCCACCACTAGCTGGAGCCGATCGATATTGCAATAGAGTCAGTCTATATGGGGTAACTGTATGCATGCATGGTAGCAAGCAGCATTGGCCAGTCAATGAAGCAGATCACATGCATCTACGAAACACGGTACAGTCAACTGTAGGTCACAAGAAGTGCCATGTCACACTAAAGAAATTCTTTCATCTCCTTGAGTGGTAGACGCATCGCCTTTCTTTGAAATTTGTTACTTTTAAGTGAAATCCTATTCTGTAAAATCAGCCGGATACAAACTGTAAGCACAAGACTCATATGATGAACGTTTCTGAGGAATGCTTCCTGTCAGAAATTTATATGTAAGAGACCTATGCTTTCACAACTTGCACGTTAACCTCAAATTCTCCAGATAATTTGACTGTTTCAGCATTTGTAATTTAACTACTGTAAATAAATAAGTACTTTGATTATAAATCACAATATCCGCTACACTGAATATTTGATGCCAAATGAGAGATCACGAAAGTTGAACGATTATTTATTCAGTAACTTCTTACTACTGTTCTGTTTCTCTTTATTTATAACTGTACATTTCTGTTTTGGTTTGATTGTATCAAAATTTTACACGTCATTTTCTACAGCCACGTTTGAAATTTTCTGGCTTCAAGTAACCTAATCGTAAATATTCTTGAATTTATCGTTTATTGATTGATTACCTTTTATTGTTGAACCACGGCTTACTTAGAAATAAACTGCTTTAGTCCTCATTGTGTTTTCTGTGTCCGCCCAAACCGTGTGTGAGACTAGCCCTGACACCTTCCAGTTTACCACCGCCGCCGCTCATTCGTTTCCACACCCCTAACGTCCTTATGCTTGTTACATGTCTATGTTGTTTGCATTGCCATTAAACAGGCTATAAACAGCGGTTTAAAAGAAATTCATTCGTTGCACACTTTTCTAAGCCCTGATTTCCATCTTGGCATTGCAAAAAATCTACATAGTCCACTATCCAGGATGCCTTTGTGACCTGAAAGATAGTGAGGGGTAGTTATGCGCCCTAACGGATGGATTTATAGCAAATCAGGTGATCTATGTAGCTGGCCCACTTTTTCATTATTCAGCTTCACTTGGACAGGCCCTTCGAGGAGACAGATCGATCGATTTACCACCAGCGACTTGACAATCATTTTAACTGCTTAGAAGGGGATTTTTTCAGTGATCCCTACTTCGGGAACTGTGAGACTGACTTGCATCAAATTTAAGGGCATTTTTAGAGTCCAGTCATCGAGAAAAGATACAAAAATGAATATAATTGATAGACGGAGCTAGTCAGTGCCAAATCTCAAAAACATGAAGCCGTCCGGCACTTGAAATGCCATCCCATCTAAGGGACTAACTACAGTTTTCTTTTCTTTTAAGCCATATAATTTTACTTTTCACTTGATAACGCTTTCGCAAGTTAACCACTTGTTTTTTTCTCCTCATTGGATTTGAATACCTGTCCAGATTCGCTCTTTGAATTTTACTTCCGCCTTAGGTACACTTTTCGAAAAAGCCACCCGCGGTCCGCTCCCGACTATCCCACTGTTTCGACCTGGTTGGAAGACAATAAGGCTTGTGATCCGGACGATACGGTGTTATATGCCATCCTGACCCAATGGAACGAACGGGAAAACGTTTGTGCTTCCCACGTGTACCTGTCCTCTGTCCGGGCCAAATTGAACCGGACACAGTTTGTCCTACTAGACGGCACATCATGTGGTCGTCGCTTACGTTTTACCCCGCACCCGGATCTACCATCCGGAGTGACTGTATTCCTACCCGCCACTCAAGACGTCCCGCTAGCCCAGTTCCGTTTGGGGTGTGTGATTCGTATATGCAATGTTGCTTGATACTTTATTCACTTGTAACTTGTAGGGTGACTGTCACTGGCCCGTAACTCTGTCATTCTCAGGTCAGCACACATCATTCAGTGGAGAACTGAGAGAAACTTCGATTGCGATCCTATCGTCATTTTAGAGGCGGAAGTTTGACAACTTGAGTTCCAACGGCTCGTTTTCACGAATATCATAATTTTGTTCTTCTTTATCTTCCGTGTTTTCAGTGAAACCCAGTTAATAAAACTTGATTGTTATTGTTCGTTCGAATGCTTATTGCATGGTGTCAGTTTCGGAAGTTATTTGTTTCGGACGGAGGCTTGCCAACATGTTGAACGCAGCTAACCCGACAGCAGAAGAATGTGACGATCGGTAGGCTTGTTCAAACAAATGTGCTCATTTAACTCGGAGTTAGTGTTTTATTTTTTAATCAAAAATTCTGTCTGTGCCTTTGTATCAAACAATCCTGGATTAAACTGTTCTATCAGAGTTCTACATCGGAACTCTAAACTAATTCCTAAAACCCTTTTGATTCACAAGTTTCTGGCAAGTTGAAACACGACGCAAATGAAATACATTAAAGAGCAAATATGCTCAAGTGCACACGCCAACTCATTCCCGATTTGCTGTCTATGCTATGGACCACCAGTGGCAATCTGCGTTGCAACTGCATGTGCATCTGCAACCGGGTAGCGTAACGAATAGGACATCGAACATAGCCACACTGACTGGAGTAAGATCCCAGAATGGTGTTTGAAACCAAACATTATTTAATCTAAATCTCAAAGATTTGGTGGCGAAATGAAAGAATGTGAACTCTTTTTGTGGAGATAGCAGTTCTCCAGCGTCATCACCTCGATCGTTTGGTGGATTAGCAACAAAGGCCGGGATAAAGGTAATACCGATGATTCGAATAATTTCTCGGTCACGTATTGAACGTGCCTGAATTGTTCCATTCCATCCTTACACTCACTGAAGCATGGTCGACAGGGGTCACACGTCGCGTGCATTCACGGTAAATACAATTGCAATCGAACTCAGTAACCATCATCAATTGGCAAAATTGAAAACATCATCCTCGAGCACATTTCTTTCATTACATCATGCTCCCGCGTGGAGTTCGATCGTTTCAACTACGCTCCAACGTCATTTTCACAGTTTACTCTTCCTTTGTCGTTGCTTTTGCTTTCCTTTTCTCGGCAATGACTCGCCGCAGGACCGAAACTGCAGTCTTTCGGCGCACCTGACGGAGTCAACCACGAAACGGAAAATCACTATCAGATGTAGACCACTAGTAAGTAGCACAAATGCGCCAATATATAAAGTGTAAGTAAACGAGATGGGAAGGTCTATAATTTCTATGAAAACCGTTAATTAATGGAGAATGATTACTATTGCTTACTATTGTAAAAAGCTGTCCTACATCTACTTTAGTTTTACAGGGCTATAAGTAGAACCAATATTGATACGCACTTTATTTAAATGCCCCCACGCACGATTCCTAACATAACACGGATCTCCAGGACTAAAATGCTCATTAATTCCACCTGAAGAGGCAAATAGGTTTTTCGCTAACTCGTCAAAGGTCCCTAATAGAAAAACGTTGCCATTTTCTTAAAATAGCAGCATCGTAACGCCTCTGTCAAGTGTGCGCTCGGATTCCTGCGCGTCAATCGGGAGTCCACATCCACAATCATTGATTTTAGGGTCTATCTTTCTGTCCCATAAATATATCACACATGCTCTACCTCCATTTTCGGACAGAAGTGAGCGTGTTCTTGTGAAAGGTGCAAAACAGTGAACATTGAAAAAATCCACTCCAACCTAAAGACGATGTATTCATTTCAATCGCACAACTATTTATTGTATTTAGGACGGTGAAAATGTTTATGAAGGGAGTATCAACATCTGGCTAAAAAATAACTTAAACTTGTGTTGCTAATGTTGGCAAGCAGTCAACACGTTACTCGAAATTCAAGTATTTTTTAGTTGGGAGGACAAAACAGCGAAGCTGATTGCGGATGTTCATTTTGTTCCTAGAGTTGATAAACTACACTTGATCCTAACCGGGAGGTGGGGATTATCCAACGTGGAAAACATTCCTACACTAAGCATCGACAGATTCAGTTACACAATGAAATAGGGACTTAGTGGAATACCGATTGAACCTGTTTGGTATACACTGTTGATGAGTCCCAAACAGGATAAAATAGGTGTCCAGTACTTTGCGTCTATCATCGCGGAAAATTCTATCGCATTTATCTGTTATATGATTTGAAAATGCTTTAAAGTAAGTAAATATTAGTGAACTAACATCACTGAATCGTCAAATGTCTACTTTTAGATTTGCTGAATGAAAAATTTAAACAATAATGTGTGCTTATCCGAACATAGACTTTACACTGGACACTAGAATCCAGCGATGGTTTTGCATTTCTAGCCATGTTCTTCTTCTTTTCTGGACGTGCAGCGGGTTCCATCTGCAGAAACATTTGTCATAAGGAGACATGGACGCGGCCGTACCCGTACTGGCTAAGTTTCGTCCCATTGAGTTAGAACTAAAATCTGGTTCGTTGCTTCATCAATGGGGCCAATAAATTTTATTCCTTCGATTCTGTTGAATTGGAACTGGATAGAATGCAAAAAGTTTTTCTATAGAATGAATATCCGGAGTCATTCATTTCTAAAGACATAATATGATATTCACCAAAGCATTGTGCAACATAGCAAACAAGACACCTGCCTACATCTCCATCCCGATCAGAGGAGAAACAATACAAAAATGTTGAAAGGAAGAACTGAATCATTCATCAAATTCATCGACTTTACTGCTGAATTCCGCATTACATTTACGGTGTTTATCCAAAGAGGTTAAATCCCGAATTTTATCAATAGCCGGGATGAATGCCATCCACAAATACTCACAAATTGCGGACTCCGAAACAGTTTTTAAGATCACCGGTCCTACCACGATCATTCAGTTACAACCTAATGCCGCAAGCTCAATTTCTTGAACTCTTTTTCATTCACCCACTCACCGTTTCACAACCACCTTCAATCCACCATCCATACACAAACACACACACACACAAGCCCCGGATTGTTATAATTATCCCATCTCTTTTTAAACTCTAATTTTCTTCGCAGATGTACTTATCCCCACTAACCGTGGGCTTAAACTGTGCTGTATGTACCCAGTTAACCTAGCACCGAATAACGGCTTGGTTTCTAAATTGCATTTTCATGACCACTGAATCCGGAATAGTTTCTGCAGCCGAAGCCTCACTTTAACCTCAGGATTCTCGCGATTTGAATTTGAAATGCATTGGGATCAGCCGCCAGCGCAAGAACGTGTCGGCATTTTCTCTGGGGGCCGACGTACATAGTCGTCAGGCCACCGAACAGAGAACGGTAATCCGGTTTGTGTAATCTCTGTATCGGCGGCACCCTCGTAACCTTGATTCCGGACAAAGGACCTGATTATGATCAACCCCATCCAGACCGCACGCTTCTCCCTTTTTCAATCCACCTTTTGTTTGGCACTACCAATAACGGCTTGCACTGCTTGCAGCTGTCTTTTAACAGGGATCATTCGGCTTGGCCCTTTGAGAACGGGGTCAGTGATAGCTTTTGGCGAGACACAGAAGTTCCGCATGTTATACACTAGTTTCTACGCTATTTGGTTAAATCAGCAATGCGAATTCATCGGACGAACTCACGATCAAAGCCAGCATTCACAGGTCGAGCGCAAGAATACTGCTAACCATCTGTCAACCGAGCAGGTGGTTGGACTGTTTCTCTTCATCTACGTACGGTGGAGCAAAGCCCGATTTTTGTGCTTCCTTCATCCTTGCATCAGTTGTCCGATGGTCAAGTGTGTGTGCGTTCCAACAGTGAGATCCTCGGTTCGATCTCCAAATGTGTCGAGAAATACGGACTGTTGATGTGGACCACCAAGATCGAAATAAGTGTCCAGCACATTCTGGCTTTTATTTGTTCTATATACGATGAATCCCGCCATGATTATCTTATAAATATATAATTATAGCGTAGTAACAGTGGCCTTGTGCCTGGAACTCGGTGAACAACAAACGGTTGAGCACCACACGCTTCACAGAATCATATGACATTTTCTCGGGAGATTTAGGATAGGTAAGATTCGTCAGTCGAGAACACAATTCCGAAGCACCCGAAGTGAGTAACAGCGCTGAAAGAATCTGCGTGCCATTCTTGAGAATACTGTACGACAGTTCGAACCGATCCACGCATTCCTAGATCTCAGACGTACTGGCCAGCACGTTCAGTTTCTCAATAGTTGTCAGGTTTACTGCGCGACGCTTAATTTTATTAGTCGGTAGGCAAACCAATACGAATCAGGGATCAGTAATTAGCAATCTTGAGTCAAATTGAATCACGGAATCGCACAAACGGAATGTTGAATCTGTTTGCCACCCTCAAGTGTCATCGTCTTGGCCCGTACGTATTATCGATCATCAGACAGGCACATTTCGTCCGTTCTATTTCTTCATTCGCCCATCCTATTCGGTTGGCCCCTCCCCCTCTCTTACTCGTGGCCGTTGTCCCTGACCTTGAGATGGTCTGACTCACCCTGTCCTATTATTATCGTATGGAGTTGCCTAATCTTATTCGGATTGGTCCTCTGTCTCACCTATGTGTCGCCCTGTCCCATGTGCGCTTTGACGTTATTTCATTTATCGCCTGTTCGTTTGACGGAGTGGTGAACTCCCTCGTTTGCATCTTAGTTCTTGATTAGCATTGTTTATTTCGCCGGTTCAGGCATACCCCCTGGGAACGCCACGATTTGAGGNTACCGCATACTTATTCGCTGTTGTGGGAGCCGAATAAACCTCTAGAACACTTGAACTTGGCCTATAAGGTTGCGCGTCACTCAAAGTTGGCCTGGATCGTCATTTGGCTTTAACAGGGAATAACTAAAAAGATATCGAGTGCCTAACTGTGCAGTGTCGACCAACATTTTTCCGTTTTATTCGTACACTTTTCACGAACTTGTCATTCTTCGACCTGTCTATACTTTTTATTGCCCCACTTAGATGTAAACCTACACATAATCTTTGGCGACTTTTACCATACTAGTACTTATCCTCTTGTTATCATTGGGTATGACAGATCTCTGTCACTCTCCCACAAGAGACAACTCTATACTGAACAGAGTAATCGCTGATCACCCAATCCTTTTTTCCTTAGCACTAAATGCACCTATTTCCTCCAGAGACTACTGTTTACTCTTAGCTCGACCTCAAGTTTATTCACACTGTGCATACAAATCTTTCTCTCAGTCTGAACACATCAGATTTTTTACTCACAACTTCTCACGCACAAGTATTTCTCTCCTCAATGAATCTCTCAGACAGGCGTCTTTATGCTTTTCAACAACTTCTTTATTCACGTGTGTTCCCCTATTCACCCAAACATTCAATGCCATTTATGATCACTCATGCCCTGTTCGAAGCCTATTTGTGTCCAACGGAAGGATACACTTTCACCTCTACTAAAGTCGCTGTAACGCCAAAGGAACGTGCATACAAGTCTCACAATGCTTCAGTTGTCAGATATTTGTCCATGCCTTTCAAAGCTGAGGTAAACAGATTGTACGCATTCGTCTCCAATCCCATTCTGAAGTCTGGAAACAGCAAACATCTGTGGTAAAATATAAGAATTCTCCGAAAAAGGAAGAAAGTAAGGCCGAAGCTGGATGTGCATGTTGATAATCTCATTGCAGCACTCTTGGCCCAGTTACCGGATGTTCTTCCTGCATACTCGTTGCACAATTTTCGTAAAGTGGAACCATTCTCAAAGTATGATGTGTTAAAACATTTAAATAGTTTTAAGTAGTCTTCTGCTACAGGCCCGGATGATTTAGCCCCAGCCCTCCTGAATGTGGACAGGTCAATGCTGACCTGTCCGGCGGTGGCAGGATTTGACCACTCGTCTTCGAGGTGATAATTTGGTGACTTTACCACCAGGCCACCACCGTATTGTAGTTTAGCGGGAACCTCGGGAAATGCCAGGTTTCTTAGCAGCGAATACAGATCACGGCCGCCAGCAGTGAGAAATAGGGCCGATTGGTTTTGCACACTACCTTTTCGAATACTGCACCACATTTCGAATCGCTCTACCCATTCCTCGATCTCGGATGGACTGGCTTGCAGGTTCAATTGTTCAATACTTGTATACCCATTCCTCGATCTCGGATGGACTGGTTTGCAGGTTCAATTGTTCAATACTTGGAAGTCCTTGCGCGATGCCAATTTGCAATGTTTGTAGTAGCAGTAGCAGTAATACGCACGGAATTCTGAACACCAACCATGCAATAGGAATCACAGGACCCGAATCGATAATCGGCTATCACGACTGGATCGCAGAAGCAAAGTCCCACGAGAACGAGACGCGAGGAAAAGGCCAGAGGACAGGCAGTAAGTAATTCGTGTAATTAGGAGAAATAAAGGTGATTAAATAATATGTACAAAGGGAGATTATTGGCTACCTGGGCATCCACCAATTGGATTGCAGCACTGCTTGTATAATCTCGCTTCTGTCGGCATTGTCTTGGATTGACTGGCACCATCCGCCAATGACGTGTATTCGAATGCCACGCACGTGCTATTGACTTCAACATTCAAACTTGATCGATCACCAATGTCCTGAAACTGTAACGCGCCGCTCCAGCGTAGGTGCCATCGTGTAGGCCTGAATCACCACAAAGGCTATCCTCAAACGCCTTCACCAGTCTATAAACCTTACCGGGATCCTTTACAGTTTGCTTACGAGCCTAATAGATCCACCTTAGACGCAGTCTCCATCCTCATTCATGCTATCATTGATTCTTTACACAACTCGATTAAGTCTGTTCGGTGTTTTTTCTGGGCTTCTCTTTAGCATTTGTTTCCATTCATCGATCAAATTTGTTAAAAAACTGGAATCTCTTAAATGGCCCAGTTAAGTGTTAGCCTGGTTATCCAACTAATTTACTGATAGAGTATAAACCACTAGGTAGTTGAAGGCTCCATCGAAACCCTTACTCAACAACTCCAGGGTTCTTCAAGGGGCTGTACTATCCCCATACTTATTATCTACTTAAATATGTGATGTACCTTGTGGTTCTCCTGCACCTACTTTGAAATATGCAAATGACGTCGTGCTATGCTAACCCATTTCTTCTTACTCCCACTCCAAGGTCCTTCACCGAAAATCTGGATCAATTTCAGTCGTTTCCCTCCACATTGGGGCTAACCCTGAACCCCAGTAGATTGATAGATAGTTGAGTGTTTATATAATTTAGCTCGCTCTCCGTATCCGACAGACCCCACAGTGATAAATAAAAATCGTTTATCTAGGGTGAACTTTGCCAAATATCTGGTTTAACTGAGATAGCAATCTTCATTTGTCAACCCATATCCACAAGTGCATTGGTAAAGTGCACAGATCTTAACCAGTCACTGCACGCAGAATTGACGCGTTGTCGTTCCCATTCTTACCTACACTCCCAATTTCACCAAGTTTCAACTCGAATAAACGCCTACCAAAATTCACCTATACCCCCTATCTTGCATGTCTACTCACAAACAGAGGATATTAAGTGAACTTTGCCTTAATCTTGGATTATGAAATGTTCTCATGTCTGTAAAAAATTTCTCCTGTTGAATATGTTCTCTATGATGGTTGGCGTGTATGGTTTTCACCTGAAACGTGAGCTTCAGTGCTTCAGACATTTTACTCAATACAATACAATACAGTCAACGAGATGCAGAAAACAGACCACTTAAGTGGCTATTTGTTTCTTGAACTAAATAATACGTAAAAAGAAATGTCACTGGTTAAAAGGATCTCAACCAATTGCCTACTTGTGTTCTCTTTGCAATGAATCTTCTGTTTAGGCCACATGTTTTCTAGATTGATCAATACCACTGAACGGCGGCTCGATTTTCTGAATCTGTAACACGCGTTGCTTCCTGGTTGCGGTTATCTCGGAGGATTGAATCACTACATTCTACTGTGGTTAGTTGACATTTTCTTATGGGTTTTTAGCCTTCACCCATGGTTTATCAAGCTTAACTCAGTTTTGTACCTTCGACCAATCCTGGTCCGAATTGAACGAACAGGCGAAACGGAATGACTTGGTTTATCTATATGGAAATGATCGATGTTATCAGGATACAAAATTTATTCAATATGAGTTATTCGGTTACCAAGCGACTCAACAACAGGAGCAAGTAGGATCATTTCACACAGCATAATCAGTACAAGGAAATAATCGACATTGTATGTGTAAAGCTTGGCAGCCCAGCCCGTAATATTTTATCTTGAGTGCTTGCATCTCACTGTACCTTTTGGGTTCATGGTGTTTTATTGGCTTTGATCTTCAGGTCCGTCCTCAACCCTGACCCACGGAGGACGTGCCTGCCTGTGCTTCCTCGCCACTCCACCACCGTCGTTCATCGCCCGCAAAGCCTCGTGTCGTCTCCAGCTGCGAGAATACGAGCGAGGAGACGTGCATCTCTGTTCTTTGCGATGCGCTGCGAAAGCCCGGTTACCTTCCCATTACACATACACCGTGTCGAGAACAACAAGTGTTTTCGTTTCCTGTGAACGTTTGCAATCCGTTTGTGCACATGTATTGCTGTGGTGCAGCCGCAATCGTGCGCCGATCGTTTCTGGTCAACTGATTGCCGAAACGATTCGCGGGCGTGCGCTTTCATGGTTATTTCAGATCCCAATCAAGCATGTACCATTTTGGTTGTTCAAGTTTTTCTAAACATAAAATGGGATCTTTACTACTACATTACATTTATAGGATTAAAAATGCGCAAAAACCGTTAATCTACATTTTGATACCACTCATTTAGACATTCATTTGGCCGTATAAAACAATCTGTAACATGAAGACAAAAGTGTCTCTAAATCCGTTTTATTTACACATCAGAAGTGAAAGAGTAACGAACACTATCTTTCCTCGTTATGAATTCAAACATAGAGTATGAACTGAGATTTGCTTTCAGTGTGTAGCCATTGTGTCAGAGTGCTGTGCTTCTCGTATGTACCTATTGCAGTCGGGATGGCGTCAGACTCCAGTACCATTAACTGAACCAAAATCCGTGTGAAGCAGTGGTTGATGCAGAACCTGATTTTCACCCGTGCCTTTTCGTTTGTGACAATATCATTGTAGTTAACTAGTGTTGTGAAGCTTGGAGACGATGTGTGGTGATCCAGGGGTACGGGATGACGCGTACCCTGCAGCACCGCGTTACAGTTCTGGGACAACTGCGATCAAACAAACTTCACGCTTGATGTCGATAACGCACGTTCGTGTCACTGCTTCTGACTACATTCCACAGGTAGATCGTATCAGCCAATCAGAGACCATGCGGCCCAGAAAGAAGCAGAACGACGCAAGCAAAACTGGAACGTGATTGATAGAAGCCCAGGTGATCAATGAACTTACTTTGTACATATTATTTAATCCCCATTATTTCTTCCAATAAATGAACCACTACTTCTGAGGCCTTTTCCTCGCGTCTCAGTTACTTGGGATATTGTGTGCTAGGGCCAGTGCGGTCCAGTGCTCGCGCGATCCAGTCCGTGATTGCTTATCCTTGATTCGTATTCCGTAATCCGTATTGTGTGGTTTGTATTCCGAGTTCAGTGCGTACTACTACTACTATTACCATCATTACATGATGTTGGTTACCCAACTCGTCAAACGTGAATCTAGGTTCTCGCTCTTGCCACTGAGTCTACAATTAGTCAAGTGGATATAGAAACAGGGGGTTCATTACTATGATTGATTGGTGATTGATGATTGGTACTGTATTAACAGTACCAATCACAGAAGACAACTGAAAATAGAAACCGTACAATTTTATTCATTTTACAAGATGGTGCGGGATATGTAATACACCAACGTTTCGAATAAAGCATATCTATCATGATCGCTGATTGAGAAACCAATCCATCCAGTTGAGTTTGATTGTACACTACAATAAATCGTGATTTGTGTTCTGAAAACTGATTGGATATTTCTGTTCTGCTCTTCCGGACTCACACGGAAAATACACCAGATTCAGGCTTGGCATTACTTCAACGTCCATTTGTAACCGTTTGATCACTCACATGGTTATCTGATCGGTTTCGGGACCTCCTTTAGCGTGGTCTCATGATCCGAATCCGTGATTTCTCATCCCACGTCATCATTAATAAAGCGGTCTTTTTATTGGACATGGCCAATCGCACAACCGGTCCAACTTCAGTTTCATGATGCAAACAACCGTTCGGTTGAATTAAATCCCAGTAATAGACTGTGGAATTTCGACAGCCAGTGATGATCAATCGACCAGAATTGGAAACAGCTAAATCACATACTGCAGCCGTGTTTGCTCGATGCGACTCGTCTATCTGAATCTGTCCGACTGTTTCCGGATCCATTCCCACTCCGAGATATGGGTGAACGTATCTGGCAAGAGTAACATCGGTACGCATATCATACAAATGCATCGTTGTGTCTTCTGACCCCGA
>UZAN01042251.1:7277-27216 GCA_900618425.1 Echinostoma caproni
TGACGCTAAGGTAGTCGGGAATTCAAACGAGGAGACCGTACAAGCTGATCTGATTACTCTCCTGCAGTGATCTGAAACCTAAGAACTACTCATGCAGATGAAAACGTTGTCCAATACTTCCTCGCACCTCTTAACGCTCGAGGAGAGCTCTACAACGAGAGGACATAGCCTCAAACTGAAGAAACCCAGGGCACTTGAAAGCATTAGGGTAAATTGTTTTTCCTATAGGATCATTGACCGATGGAACAAGCTGCCAGAGCATGTTGTTTCATCTCCAATTCAAGGCCGGTTTGGATAAGGTGTGGCCATCACTATTCCCTAACTTTATCTAGGACCACCTTACTCCTATTCTCTTATCCTTTAAACCCAACTGTTCCACACCCGCACGTCTACCATCTTACCACAATATAAAACAACTTCCCGAGAATTACTTTCACTCTAACATTAGGGCATGGATGTTAAATGAACCATTTTCACATAGCAGCCGTAAAATTTGTATTTATAAAGCTTCCAGAGGTAGTCGTCAACTACGAGGACTTATCAAAGATTCTGTCCTCCTCTCGCTCATTTGGCGCTCGATTACCCATTTTGCCCGCTAGATATCTCGACGCCAACACCGTGAATAGAGACCGTTGTGCGGTTGTGCTTTTGTGAGCATGTATAAGAGTATGTCTGGAAGCCGATAATGCACAAAGACCAACTCGGAGACCAGTGTACCACGTGGTCGTGATTTTCCCCCATAACTGGCCCAAGCTCTACAAAAGGCGGAGACAGGTGGAAATGGGAAGGCTCTGTGTGAAGCTGTGGTCAGTCCGATTGCGAGACCGAAAGGCAGCAGAATATCTGATAGGTCCATAACTAATACTGAACCCAATTGCAAATGCAATGGGTGAGCGGTCCTGTCCGCCAAATCAAACATCATTGGTGGGACTACGTATCACCCAGCACTGCGAGACGAAAGTGGTAACTGACCTGTAGTGAACACCAGGCCGTTTTCCAAATTATGAATGAACATTTCTACTTTTCAGCATTGAATATATGTGACCGGGAAGATTCGTATCCGCATCCAGCTACTGCAGATAAGCTGGGTCAAAGGAACGCTCAGCCGCTGGATAGACCCTGCAGGCAGCCTGCAGCAGAGAAAAGCTAGGCCCATCCTTGTAGAATTCGGAAATCCCCCGGTCTAGGACTAACTGTGAGAAAATTCAGCGAGTCACTCAGGGAAGGTAGCAGATCACACCTGATACCCAAAGCAGTGTACATGGCAGACCTCAGAGCAGGGCCATGCACCCGCGACAGTGAAGAAACCGGAAAGGCTATAATCACGGTAACCAACGTAAAGGCCTCTCCGGAACCGTGTCCTCCTAAGAAACCGGAACACCAATGCAAGCCGAGCTACGCAGCGGTGGTTTCCTCGACTCCCTTGAGGTCGAAACTGTTGGTACCGGCAGGACCAAAACCGGTAAAGAATCTCGGAACCAAGGGGGGATCCAGCAAGCACCCGAGGGCTGGGGAGCAACCAATGGGGGCAAAGCCCCCCATAGCTTAGTTTAATAGGAACCAAACTTCACTTCCAATTGTGCCACTAAAGGCAGTAACGGCCGTGGGGCGACCGCTCAGCGCCAAACCTAAAGCAAAGACCCTTACGCAGGTAATGCCTAGGGTGCCACCGAAGCAAGAAAAACTACTGACTCCCCCGACTAAAATCGTGGACCTGACGCCGACGCCGATTGCGACCACCAGGTTTACTCAGACCCCAGAGTCTAGAATAGCCGAAGTAGGGGCTCAGGGACAAAGCCCAGAACTAGGGACGTACGACAGATGTTCAGTGGCCACCGAAACTGAAGATCTGGGCGGCTCGTTAATCAATGACACGGTTATCGAAATGGCGTCAAGCCCCACCAGGGTAAGGTCCCCCGAAAAAAGTGTAACTGCTCCATGCAGGATGTATAGCAAATTGGTACGTCAAGAAACATAGTTGGCCCTCGGGTGTTACGCTCGAGGGCACTGATAGCTTTGGGGATAAACACCCACAAGCCCCGATTTTCCAGCCACACAACCTAAAACTGCGGTACACGAATGTGTACAGCGTTGGAAACAAATGGGGTGAGCAAGCGATTAGGAACCAGGATTGCGACATTGTGGTTCTTACTGAAACTTGGTTATCCAAAACCATGTCAGTTGAACGCCCAGCCGCTCCAAACTCTACCCACTACAGAACCGATAGGGAGGGTGAGCGAGGAGGCGGGGTCCTACTGCTCGTTCGTCGGCAGTATATCCAGTGGGAAGTGCCTGAACTAACACTTTGTACACCAACAGTGCAATCTACAGGCTGCATTGTAAGAAACAGAGGCCGACACTTTTGCATATTAGGTGTCTACAGATCACCAAACTCCAGACCGGAGGATGATCAAGAGCTAATAAATCCCAGTATCCAGCTAGGACAGAGTCTTGAAGTCTTGAAGTGACTCTTGGGTTCGAGGCTTGCGCCCAATGGTCCCGGATCCCGAGTCTGTCTACCTTAAATCCGGTCCTCACGCGGCAAGAGAGTGAGATCAGTGACCTAAAGCAGGAGGTTCCTCTCGGCAAAAGTGATCACAGTGTACTGCTGCTATAAACATGCATTGCGAAGGAAAAGCCATGCCGCAGGTGGGGCCGCAGTTTCGGGCGAATGAAACGGAGGACTTGAAGCGAGATGGTAACTACATACTAGTAAGTTTGACCNACTCGACACAGGTTGGTTAGCCCTGCCCAGCACGGCTTTCTCAAAAAGAGGTCGTGTCTGAGCAACCTTCTTTGTTTCTTAGACGAAGTTACGAAGAGGTTAGATCGAGGTCAGAAAGTCGGAGTGTGCCACCTGGACTTCAGAAAAGCTTTCGACTCGGTAATTCACCGACTCCTACTAATGAACCTCAGGGGTTTTGGTCTCCCAATAGCTCTAACTATACGGATAGAAGCTTTCCTCACAAACCGGACCTATAGAGTTCGGGTAGGAGAAGCTCTGTCAAACGTAGGCAGCGTATCCAGTGGAATGCCTCGGGGCTCAGTGCTTGGCCCGATGCTCTTCCTGCTGTTTATAAATGACCTGGTCCAGGAACCAGCGGCTGCTGCCTTCATCGTTGCCACCGACGTCAAGCTGGTGAACTCAGGGAAGCTAGATCAACTGGAAGTCGACTAGGGTTATCCGGTACACAATGAAGTGGGACTTGGAGCTAAACGCTACCAAGTGTCTTGTTCTGATTACCGTGCGGCCTCCGGTTCGAGTGGCTACGACCACGGAACCGACGGTCTTCCCTCGAGTAAACCGAATGCTGGATCTAGGAATTTTGGTCCGCGAGGACTTTAAGCCTAGTGATCAATGCCTGGCCGCCGCACAANAAGGCGGCACTTTCGTCAAGGAAGGCTGAGGTTTTCCTACCTTTATATAAGGCCATAGTTAGGCCGCAGTTGGAATCCTGCGTGCAGGATTTGTCTCCCTACTTGAAGAAGGATATAAATTGCCTCGAGAGGGTGCAACGGTTAGCTACTAGAATGATCGTGGGAATAAGGGGTAAGTCATATAAGGAGAGGTTAGAATCCTACGGCTTTTCTCCATGGAGAGGAGACGCCTGAGAGGCGATATGATTGAGACCTTCAAAATAATGAAGGGACTGACTGGGCTAGAATCCGAAAGCCTGTTTACTCGAGCACCGCTCGAGTCAACCACGTGTCATCATTTGAAGTTACTGAAGCTCAGGAGCCGACCTAACTTTACGCGTAGAGTGATAGATGAGTGGAACCAGCTACCATCTTCACTAATAAATTGTAGGACAGTCGACGAGTTCAAAAGGCAGCTAGATGGGGTCTGGAAGAGCCTGTTTCCAGAGATCTTGTAGGGTACCTGCTATTGACAGTAGGTGTCTATGCTGCCCATTTTCAAATAACCTCCCTTTGCAGGTACGGACGCGCCAAGGGAGACAGTTCGAAACGAAGGAATCGACTGTGGTCTAACGGTCGACAAGAATTCGAAGCTCCGGAAGACGTGTTTCCGACTGGAGCAAGAATCTGGATGCTCGATAGGCGAAAGCCTTTACCGTCCTGTGCAACCTGACCTGAACTGAAATCGTTCGGTTACCCGTGGACTCGTCAGCATTGTAATCCTTTTGCAGGTCTAACCTTGGAAACATTTGGAAAGCAAAGACTGTCGAAGCACCGTGTTGCCCACATTGAGCTCACCTGGTGTAAGAAACTGGACTCCATCTGGCTCTACCGCAAGTCCTGTGTCGTGTCCTGAATGTGACCTTCAAAAGAGAGCACTAACCCCGAAATTTCAAAACACTCAAAAATGCTGAAAACATTTTCCGTGGTAATGAAATTCTTTTTGGCCATACGAATTTCCAGGGTGAGAAAGTTATATTCTCCAACAATAATCATCAAAACCTTGTTGGGGATGTTGTCGGGTATTCTTCTCGAGGTGTGGAAATCAGAACGTTTGTTGATGGACAGGTATGATAAGGAAGTTCGCTAAACAGACCTTTCAGGAAAAAACATTCATGGTGCAAGCAGAGAATGTTGAACGAGATAACACAATAAATCGGACAATAGATGTGGATAACATGATTCTTTTAAGGTATGCGAGTCGCATAGATGAAATTAGCTAATGTGTATCGCAATTCTCTATGCGTGTCAAAGACCACATAGATAATCCACTGCTGGATTAGTAAAATTTGCCTTTATTTTTCAGTGATCTTTCACCGATGACACTACTGGTCAATTTGAGAAATCGGTACAAAAAATCTCAGATTTACGTAAATGTCATTTATCTATTATTTTGGAAACAAAACAGACATATATAGGAAATATTGTCATTACAGTGAATCCTTATAAAGATCTTTTGATCGATGGCCCGGAAGTTATGCAGCTGTACTTCAAGAAGGTCATTTCAACCGTGCCACCGTATGTTTCCCTTTTTAAAGTTTCACTGGTTCAGACATCTTTACGGTTTAGCAGAAACCATCTATCAGGCAGCCGTACGTGAGCAGGTTGATCAGGTTGTAGTTATCAGGTAAGAATGAATTGTTATAAATTTTCTATTAAAATTACCATTGATTTTTTAAATTTTAATTGCAAGAGATGGTGTGAAACTTGACGTCATAATTATAATAGTGAGGGCTTTACCCCTGGTGTGAATTTCAGTTTACACCCTTTGCGTTTTGCGGATCGCTATGTAGACCTTCAATAGGATAGAAATCTTTTAAAAATATCAAGGTTACAGAATATACTGGTTATTTTTATTGGTGCATGATTTTCAGTGGTGAATCGGGTTCAGGGAAAACGGAAGCATTCAAAAGAATTACTCGATATCTGGCAGCGGCAAGCGAACCAAGGGGAACAGAACTAGGTTCGGTTGCTCGTCGTGTTCTTGACAGTACTCCCGTTCTGGAAAGTTTTGGAAATGCAACAACCGTTCGTAATGATAACTCTTCTCGTTTTGGCAAATACGTGGAGATTTTCATGGCCAAGTAAGAAAATGAATTTTTTCATCTTTCCTTTGACCTTGTCCTGTTGAATGATTCAAATTTGATAAGAGAATACAACAAGCGTGAAAATTGTTCACTTGTACTGGATTCGGTATAATGCAGAAAACGAGTTTAAATTATGAATAAATGGAATAAATCATATTATCATGTTTTATGACTCACTTCACTCTTCATTCTTCGGTCTTGAGGGCAGAGGGCAGGGTGCTCGTGTAAGCCCCATCACCACTGGGTCCAAAGTTCGATCTAAAGTGCTCATTCCTCCACAGCCCGTTCAGGTGCTCATCCGGACGCCGTTTGAAAGCAGCCTCTGTCTGCTCCACCAAAATCGCTAGAAGAGAATTCCGGAGTGTTGCTGACCTCCGCGAGAGTCGGTAGACTAACGGAAGACCAACTGACTGAAGTTTCCGCAATATAAGAGAGTGCCCCCGCGTGCAGTGCTCTGTCCGTAAAGGGAAGTCCTGTTGCAGCTCCGGGCTCATATCACCTCGGGATCTTCCTCAGACAGATGAGATCTCCCCTGAGGCGTCGACACGCAGTTGGGACCAGACCAGTAGCCTGTAGACGACCTTCATAGCTGGTCCCGTGTAGTCCAACGAGTCTGGTGGCAGCACGATGTACACGTTCCAACTTAGCCAGTTCACCGGCCGTGCAGGAGTTTATCGACGAACGACCATACTCAAGTCTTGGTCCGACACGGGAAGCGTACAGCAGTCTAAAAGCGTCCATCGTGAGCCGGTTATTGTATTACGATCCAAGTATAGCAATTGCATCAGCTTAAGTAAAACAAAGATAACAAAACATGAAACATAAGTAATATTGGAGACAAATAAAAAGATACAGAATCCGTTAGTTTTACTTTCAATCTTCACAGTGATAAAAGTTTTACTGACTGTTCAGCAAAATATTGAAATTGGTCGCGTCACTGGTATCAGTTCTGCAACCACTGATTGTATTTTTATCTCAGAGTTGTCTGTTTCCCCCCCCCCCAACTTTCAACACTTATAAGAGTCAACCACAGTCCTTTCGTTTTAGCTCAAGGATGAAAGACAATTTATCAAATTCAAGTGTTCAGTTACCTCAAAGCCAAATGATGTGCCAACGGCAATTCGTCGTGTAAGCTTGGTAACAAACGACATAGGGGGAACTAAGCTTTAACAGAAAAGCGGGATTTATAGCGTTCTTTGAGATGAAATATGATGCTCCAAAGTGAACTCCCATTTATCACTCTCATTATTAGTTGCTTACTAAAATGCCTCATGCTGACTGCTTTAAAATTCCTAAGATTGGAGCAAACATTACGAAATGAATTTGAAACATACAACAAAGAAAAGCGTTATGAAATAGTATCAGTTTTAATTTGGTTTGCTAATTAAAACACGTTTGTTTCTACAACATCATACTTACTGCGTTCATATCCACGAACTTTTGATGTGTTAAAAACTAAATCTTTGTACTGATAAAACCATGATTTCTCCTACCTGTTTTTTTATTTTGCAGCTCCATCATTGTCGGAGCCAAACTTACGAACTACTTGCTAGAAAAGTCAAGAATTGTTCGTCTCGTAAGTGTATTTCAACCTTATCTTGAATAAATTTCTACTCCGTTTGCAAACTTGCAACTACCGGTTCCTCAGTGTTAAAATAAATCCCTCGTAGTTTGACTACGAACAGTTGATATTTGATCTTACTGTAAACATATATTTGTTTAAGCTACTTATACGACTTTGGATTTTTTGTTGTTATAAGTAAACAATAAGTCATTGAAAACTGTGTTTTTACATAGGACTGTCCAGTTTATTTTAAAACTTTAACTTTGAAATATTTTGACTTCAGAATTTAGGTTTATTTCAATAAATTATCAAATAAAATTGAACTGCAAAACCAATATAAAACTGCTCAGTTTGAGATTTTATTTGCGTCGCTTAAAGCAAGAATTTGAACTTCCCGTGCAATTTTATTGGAGGTTATTATGCTATCAGAGTTTTAACTTGAAGAAATGAAAAAACGTTTAAGGTCTGTTTTTGAAAGATCAATCTTATTTGGATTAAATTTACGGGAACATTAAACAAAATTATGCGTCGTGTGTGAAATTATGGATGAAATGCTTTTACTTTTATTGCCTTTCGAAGTTACCATTTTCGTGCAACACTTTGAAACAACTTGCATGTTTGTTTTAGGGTGAAAAAGAACGCAATTATCACTTATTTTACGAACTGCTTAGTTCGTTGGATGATGCCAGTAAAGAACGACACTTTTTGAAGAATGTTGAGGATTACAAGTATCTTATTCATGTGAGTAAACCCTACAGTTAACTTTCGTGATCATTTGACATAATTGCTTATCCTTTGGTTTTTGTAATATATATATATATATGTATATACATATATATATTGTTCACACACTTCTGAGTCCATGTGCCAAGCAAATCATATATCAATAATCTTCGTAAAAAGGAAGAAGTTCCATGATCCGCTTATGAGTTTGATACTGCCCAGTTTTTCAGTTCAAGGCAGGTGGATTTTCTTAGGAAATTCACAATTAAAGCACCAGGTTAGCAAAAGTCTGATCCGCAAGTTAGTGGAGCGGTTTGTGAAGGCCGCAATGTATTCGGGGTAGGTGTACATTTCATTGAATCCTATACTCTTTGGACGGAGCCTAACGTCTAAGGTGTCGACTACACCTCAATGCCCAACTAAGCCGGTGACTACTATCAAAAACAGGAGCATGTGAGCGTGATTTGTACGTCTCTTCTTGGTTGTTTTGGAATCAGGGTTTAAGCTAACTCCTCTTGGTGAACTGCCGGTGGTTCATCAACTCGGTTATGGTCCTGGATGCCAGCTTTTCCTCCTCTTGCTTTGATGGAGGAACGCTTTCACCACACGAAGACAGTGAGTAGAACTTACTCAGAGGAGGCTATTTGGAACGCTTGGTTGTAAAGAAGCATTTCGTGAGGTACAGGGAAAGGATGATTAGCCATAACCCAAGAACTCTACTCCAAACTATACTGAAACTTTTGCAGGCTCATCTTGATACGACTAAGACCGTTTTTTGGTTAACTTAAAATCGATTAAGAGATGGATGGTGAAAAATGCAAGAGAAATAATAACCAATTTTGGGTGTAAAAATCAAATAGTGTATTAATCTTGGGTTTTCTCGTAGGTTCTGGTGTGAGATTATTAGTGATCGTACATCATTGCGGTCACCACAAGAAAATTAAGAAGAACCGTCGAAGCGAGACAAAGTGTCTTCTGGTTCAGCATTATCGCAAGTCTGCTGTCTCAGTTTGGCAATAAATGTTATCCTGTAATTACGAAAAAATATTGGTGTCCTTTTGTCGTACTTCAACAGTGTCCGGATTAGATTGGTTCGTGCTGTTCGCAACTTTCTTCATCAGAATAAGAAGTTCATACAAGCATGCGTCTCCTTTGATGAAGTCGGAATCATCATCTGCTTCCAACCCCAATGGTAAAATCATGCTTTCTGGGATTTCGTACAACGGTGGTACCATATCAGATAAGGAATTACCCCGATGAATTAAAATACAAACAGAAATATCAATGTTTCTCATGGTCTTTGTTATAGGCACCAATGATCAGTTTGATTCACTAAATATACACAATTGAGATAAATGTTCTTGGAATCTGTGTGAGTCAGATCGCAAGGTTATCCAGGGTGTTGGTAACTCAGCAAGAACTTCAGTGGGAAGCAATTTAATTGTCAGATATGCTGGGAGTAAGATTATGAGCATATCTAGTAGAAGATTTGTCTCTAGAGTTTTTTGAGTAGTGCTTTGGAATGCTCGCATACGGACTGAATGAATCTAATCTCACTCCTATGAACAATAGCGTTTGCAACAAAACGCATGCTATTTGCATACAACACATACATATACAACAGCAACCGGTGTTACTCAAAGAGATAGCGTAACTTACCTGAAAGTTTAGCTTCAGATTCGATCCACCAGCCAAGGCTTTTGGCTTTGGTTTTTCTCAATGTCTGTATGTCCATTTCTTCTTTTTGTTCAACGGTTCCCTGGAAATGGTAAATGATTATCTCTACATGTGAAAACGGTTTCTTATAAACAGCAAAAGTCAAGAACAGATAAATTTAACAAGCAATGCACCTACAGAGAGGTGAAGGATTTTGACTTGTTATCATGGAAATCTTGGTTGCATCACTTCAAGCTTTGAGTTTCCTCGGCTCGAGCATAAAATGCCCTTTTATTTTGAATATATTCTTATATCATTTTTTCATAATGAATATTTTCTGATTGGTTTCCAAAGTTGGCTAATCAGAGCTCCCTAGTAATGTTTCTGAACAATAACAAATAGTGATCTATTTAGAAGCGGATTTGTGCATCAATGAAAATGCAACCAATTTTTATAAACTCAGTTTGGCGGAGGAGATGGCATCATGCATGGTAAAATCAACAATAAACACCCACAACAAGTCACTAACACGAGTTAACTCTGATGATGATAGTCTTTTTAAGTTGACAGTTGTCTTTCAAACTGTGGTTTTGTAAGTGAAAGAGGTAGAGTTGACCCACTTGATGTTACGGTGGATGATAATATTCCTTAACTGCAGACACTTGTAGGCGAATTACGTTGGTACAAATTGAAACTATTTAGTTACATTTAGTTAGTTAGTTACATTTAGATGGTCAGTGTTTGCATTAGCCCATTTAGTTTGTCACAGACACTAGGCACTGTTGATGATCTGTGTGGGTTTCACTCCTTGGAAGATCGTTAATTCCCCACCATTTGAATGCATTTAAATGCGGTGGAAATGCTTACGATAACCGAAAAAGAGCACTAGACTGCTGTTTTGTCCTGGTCGATTTTAAAGATCCACAAAAGTGATCTGTATTTTTCACCTATCGTGACTATTAACAAACCAAGTATTGCTATCATTCGCTAGAAGCATGAAGCAGAAGCGATCAGTTTTACCCATGGATCAAATGTACCAAATGGTTACAATTACACAGCTTCTGAGAAATTTCAATAAGTTTAAGAGATAATGAGAAATTCGCAAGTTTTTTAATTACGTTTATTGAGTCATTAATCCATTAAATCAGTAAAACATCCATTGTCTGAATTGAACGCTAATGATACCAAACACATTTATGTGGTCTTCAGTTCCATGGACTAGTTTCATGTGTACCATTTGAATTCGTCTGTCCATTTGAAATTCATTGTCGGTAGGACATGTTAGCTCATATACATTTCAGTAACCTAACAAATTGCGTCAGTTGAAGCAATAAACCTAAGATCGCCGCTTGATTGAGGTTAGATGAACTTATGAGAAAGGTTTCAAAAGGTAGTATGTGCACTATATGTGCACTTATTCCCTGACCAATGATTCATTTGCTTGAATATGATGTACTTGGAAAGGCAATTGTATATAAAGAAAACTGATAGGAAAAGCTGTTCTAGGAAAAGTAGTATGAGAGAGAATGCTTGTGCTTCGTCCACGCTTATTTCATTATTACTTTGAAATGGTGGCGGAAATCAAACCCGCTTATTTTATTTGTACTACCGAATATTTAAAACTTTACAACTGGGAAAATACAGTTGCATTCTGCATGGATAACACGTGGAGGTATGTCTTAAAAGCTGGATTCTGATACTATTTTGGTGGAATCCTATATCTGCTCAACAAAGCAGAGGTTTTCAAATTCAAATCTGAAAGGTGATTCTTATTAGTGTTTAACCACTGGTAAAAACGACCTATCGACGATGCGCAAATTTTACTTTCCCCAGTGAGAACATTGAATGGAATAAAATTACTAGCCAAGAGTCTTATAAAATCACAATAAATGGTGTCTAAACCACTGAGTAGTCCGATTATCAAATATCCATCATGGTTGAATTTGATCGACATACAATTCAACTTGTTGCTAGATTGAAAAAATCTACAACCAAAACTACTGAGATCGGTTTATCATATATAGCAAGCCAGTAAACGAAGTTTTGCCTAAGTTTTATTGAGTTCCCATATTCAGATCCAGAGAATCAGCAAGACTAATAGATATTTCGTGAGTTATCACTACTTACAGCCGTTTGAATGACGGCAAATTGTGCCTCACAAATAGTAATCAAAAAATAATTATTCCGGGAATAAATCATGTCCGCTTGCAGTGTTGTGTTCTTTGTTCAAGAACTTTATGATTCGCGTTCATGAAAGCGGCTTTAAGAATCGTTTTATGATTGCGCTAACTTTATCTTCTTTAGCAAAAGAAAATGATGAAAATATTTTCTGGCTTTGAAGATTTTCGGGTTGGTTTATCGAATAAACACTGTAGGGATTATGGTGACTTGTACTCATGGTGCTAAACTGGAACACGGAAATTTTTTTCTGGCCTCAAAGGCGGTAGTATTCGAAGGATAGTACATTAGGTCAGAACTCCATGGTCAGGAAGAACTGAATTAGGTTGAGTATTATTTACCAGCGACGAGAAGTTTACTTTGAATTAATGTGATTTACTTATCTCTGATATCAATTAAAAATAGATGATCGGAATATTAAACCAAGTTCGTGACCAGTCATTGTAGCGTCGGGGGGAAATTGCCTGCTTCGGGATTGATGTATTTGGATTAATGAGATTAAATCTCATTGGATTGGTTTATATCGTAATACGCCCGTAGATACCATAAGCATAAAAATGTTTGATGGATATATTTGGCTGAGTCGTGCTTGTAAGCTGATTGTGTAATCATGAGTGTATCAAGAAGGACTATGCAACTGGCTGAAGTAAAGCAACTAAGATGGCTCCAACGGCTTCTTTTACTTTGGGCGTCAATTACTACAATTTTATGTAAGCTAGTTGGTACGTTGTTGTGATCCAGGCTAAATAAATTAACACCCGCAAACCTGACGTGGAAACTAAGATCATGAAAGGTCAAAATGTTAGATATTATACTTCAGGCGATACGTCCAACTGTGGAAGATAGATTAGCGATCATCGGGGATACACAGTTGGGTTCAGTTTAATTAGTTACATCACAAAACCACTACCTGATTTCAGTTCACTGCTGTGGTCACATGCGACCTGTCAGTTTGTAGCCCAGCTTCTCATAATGAGATTAAATGCGTAAGCATTCGATGGAATCAGCTTGGTTGGACCCAGCGGTGTTGCAGTCTGGTTCGATCGATTCTTGCAACTCATACAGTACACACACGCGCAGGACAACATACACCCGTACACATACACATACCACACGAAGTTGCATACTCGCTTGTCTTCACTCTTGCTCTAGCACTCACTTCGGGCTCGTGTATGTTCCAACTATGATGTGTGCATTGATGTTGCCGTGTTTGTTTTTGCATGTGTGCCTGTGTGTTGATATACACGTGTGAACATCGGCGTCTGTTAAACTAGAAGAGTACCGATGAACAAGAGGCAGCGAGGAGAACGCTTTTGACCCCGAGATAACAGTTCACGTATTTGTGCTTGCTCATCCGATCAGCGAATGCGTTGTGCCAGCGGAGAAATTATTATGCTGTGGTTTATGCTACTAACAGCAAGCCGCTCGAGATTGATGCACAACTTTCGTGCTGTTTTTATTTGCTTTATTTTTGGTGTATTCGGGCTCCTTAGAGGTTATTATTTAAAACATAAATACGAGCTTGGCATCTCTGTGATGAGCTGTTTAACGCAATCTCTCAAACAGCAATAAATTTTGACCGTAAGTATGGTAAACAAATGTAAAATTTCAAGTTTTCAAATGAGTACTTTCTGCGACGTTTAGCTTCCGAAAACCTTTGATCTATATGTACTCCGACGAAGTCCCACCAACGCACATATTACGAGTATAGTGACGACAATGACTATTATCTTTAATGAGCACTAAAACAAACAAATAAATAATGGTTTCACACCTCACGGTAATCCGGAAAAACGCGAGTTATGACGGATATTATGCTTGGGGCTGCAAAGTTCAGTCCACTTGTTTTGCTCAGTTCTAAACGGTCATGCTTTTATCAGCTTATTCATAGACCGAATGAATGATGTGGAATATAAACGAACACTCAATGTGAAACTTGCATCTGTAAGACTATTGAACGTTGGGATGAAAGGTAGAGTTTAAATCGGGATGTATTAACATTGAAGAAAGTGGGAATAATTTCATCGATAATGGAATCGCACATATCTGAAGACGCGTTTGTACACCATATATTCTACCGGATGAAGATTGAACTTTGACAAGTTTTTAAGCTGTTCCTATTTAAGTACAACGTCATGGATGCTCTGAATTCTCAAATGTTCCATATTAGTTGGGATGATATATAATGATGTTTTCATTGTTAAGCATTTTTGTTGCATCGAAGTCGATGAGAAATTCATGTGGCAAACCGCTTTAAAACCAGGTGTTTCTTATTCAAGATAGTACCTGAAAGAACTCCTAAAGACGACGTTGCAGAACAAGCACTTGAGTGAACTCCTTGTATTACTCTCACTGCAAATTATTTGTTGAAAATTTATTCTTCAAAAGTTCATGACAAATAGGCTTCAGTTAGGCAAAAATGGAAAAATATATTTATCGAGGTCAGGTCAATAAGACGTAGTAATTTTGATACATCACAAATAATGCTTGGATTGATTGTTGAAACGCTTTTTATTTTCGCACACATATGTTCCCATGACAGTGGTAAGTTCTAAAGAGATGTCATTGACTTCACAACTATCTCTAATATAAATTACATATATATGCATATAATGGGTGTCCTCGTCCCCCACCGCTGCCAGAGAAGCCAGTTTAAATGCGGCAGGAAACGATGCCAGGCAAAGACCTAAGCCCTAACAAATCATCAAAATACAGCTATTCCAGGTTGATTATTTTGAACTGATGATTTTGTTTCGATTTCTAGCTAATAACTTTTGAGAATGGGAAAAATAAATTGAGTTCCTGATAAAAAATATATTTCTCATTAAGATCAATTGATATGATCTAATGTATAAAATCAATCACTACAAATTACCTATGATTTTTACGCGTTTTTTGTGAGAGCTATTAAAGTTTAGATATTGCGTGCTGATATGTAAATCGGGTACTGAACAATTACGGTTCAAAGGTATATATATGAGGGATAAGAGAATTAATAAGCTTATATTTATCAAAATAACTAATTAATAAAATGGTGACCATCATGAGCCTAATAGATTGGAATATGTATAAAAGTAACAAATTTGTTGTTAACTTTGTTTGAAACAGGTTGCTTATAATAAAATGCAAAGAAATTTGATAATAAAATTTCAAAAGTTTCAGAGCATGGAAGAAGAACTGTTAGTTTATTTATACTTCACTTGCAACTGAAATATATAACTAGTTATAAAATACTAAAAAATAGTTCGAAAAAGATAAAAATAAATCGCAAACATCCACCGACAACTTATAACGCTGGAGAGATTGAGGGGGCCTTACTGAATTAATTTAGTCAAGGTATTTAAATATAGAGATTGATTTAGGATGAAGTACTAGCTAGTAAAAATATTGTCGGCAGATTGCAAATACATTCATTTCTCTAACTGACGGAAACATAAAATGTAGTTCTGCTAGCGTATGGTTGAATTTTGATGCGTTCTTCGCTGCTACTAATAGGAGGGTTTCTCTAGGTATTATTCAAGGCCAACGCAAAAGTTAGTTTACCGAAAATAAAGTGTCCACTGACGTCATCTTCTGAATATCGGGCATTCTCAGAGGACAATGGGAGTAAAGCATTAGTAGAAAAAATAATTTGTCAAGTGTTCTATATGTTTATACCAAAAGACCATTTAATTAGATCATTAGCTTGTCAAACTAAAAATGGATAGGTATTTTTCAATTCTCGATTTCCATAAACAACAATGACATTATTTGAGGGCCGAGTAAAAGGTCTCCGGTCGCACAGAAAGTTTTATTTGTTTCCCAAAAATTAGCATCACATTTTCTCGAAGTATTATCCACCAGGGTTCAGGCACAGTTCCGTGCGTTTAAACCATTTGGTGAAACAGCTCAATCATGTTGAAGAGGGTTACCCTTCGACCAATTCAATAAAGGCCTCCCTTGTAGCTTTTGAGGACTCATATTGGATCCCAACATCTTTTGCACAGCAGCAATGCTGTCCGATGTGGTGGCCTCCACAGGTCGACCACATCGTGTCTCATCATCCAGGGACCACCTGCCACGCTTGATTTCTTCATACCACTCAAACACAGTGCTTCTTGAAGGTGCATCATAACCAAAGGCGTGCATTGTTCTGCTGATTTAAACCACATTTGAAGTAGTAGGAAATCGTCGCCCATCAAGTGGCATCGACTGAGTTCTATCCCTACAGTACGAGTATAGTGACCCTTATGACTTATGGCCTGTGTTCCGCCGTTGATATTTGGTTCTGAGTTGCAATCACTGAGGGAAATTCACAATGGATTACAGCTCAGGTTTTCCGTGACCAGTCATCGGCACCTCGTACGTGTACTGTGTATCCGGAAACGTTTTGTTCAGTCCGTAATTTGTGTAGCTGAACTCCACCGCAGCCGTCCAACTTTCACCCTGCATTGTATAGCACCCCTATGATTTCCTCTTCCTGAAGATCTGCTTGTACAATTATATTTACCAAGATAGAGTGCACATAAAATTGACCAGTAAGGAAAACAGTGAGCAGAATTATGCATTGTTTGCTGAAACGGTTTAGGGAGCTGAACCGCACGTCCCACTCAATTGAACAAATGGGCAAAGCACCTAGAGGGGATTATTGGCGGTGATGTATGTTTATGCCAGCGCCAGATTACCCACTTCGACAACACATAACTGTCTACAGCGAAAATCCTAAACGGTTTAAAAACATCAGAAGTGAAACCCCGAATTACGATACTCAGTATGACGCAATTAAAAACAAATAGAAAGTACAAATTTTATATTTTACAATCAGGTTTGTTGAAATCGGGAGTTTGAGGGAATACGGGAAACTAATTACAATTTCATGATACCAGGTAGTTCACATAGCGGTAGTGAAGCACTATTTTTTGTTTTATTATTACTCATCTTGATAATCAACCTACATTTACTTCGAAACTGCAAAAGGAAAGATGATAAGTCGACACAACCTGTTTTCATTCCGAAAATGTGTGTTATTGTTTCAGAAAAAGAGAAACAGGAATGAATACAATGTCATTGAGACATCACTTTAAGTTACATGAGTTGTTTATCAAAATTGTCGCATCAGTTCTAAAACTTTCGGCATAGAAGTGGTACTTAAAGTTGAGTATTTATACAAGTTTCCCAATCCATACGGTACGTATCAGTTTAGAAACCACAGTGCGACTGTTTGGTGATCACATGCTTGATGCTAGAGTTGAGAGTAGTCACCCCGAAGCATTGAGACAGATGGATCTAAGCCGGTGAAACCCCATTAGAAAATTGCAGCTGTGACCTAACTCCCGAAGCTAAACAAAAATTTGGGTTGTAATAAATCTTTCATGATGATTTTATTAGATGGAAAAAGGGTTTTCTAATTTCACTATGAGTGTTCATCAAGTTTCTTGGTTTATAAAATTCAGAGAAAAGTGCAGAGTTAATCCACTGCACTCAAATTTATCATACTGTACGGTTTCTTGACGAAGACTGATGGGTATAAAATTACCGAATAAGTATTTCAAATTAAATACCATTCTTGTGGTTCTTTGATTCCCTCAACATATAAGTGGTGGCTGGACTATCCACGTTTACGACCGGGTATCGATTCATGGAGAGGCAGAAAGTAACTCGGCTTGATCCTTTTTAAAAAATATCTATGAAAATTTAGTTCACTATTCATCCGTATGATTTCCTTGAATAAGGTTAGATAATTATATTTATTAATTTTCAGCTGTCTCAAGTATTCAGCTACCAAAATATCATTGTCATAAAAATACAAAACAAGGAAGGGGAATATGCTAATGTTTGCTCACTGACATTTATTGACTGTTTTTGATGTAGTCCCCATTGGAAATACTTTCTCTTGTAAACCTATCTTCCTTCACAAAATATTTTGATCTCTTACACGAAAATAGTTCAAAATTTTTCACGAAGCCATCTACTTTGCACCGTATGCAAATTATATGAATCAAGGTTGACTTCACATCAAATTCAAGATTACATTCTCGGAAGAAATTCTCTCATTTTATCTCATTGAACCGGAACGGTTTTCACCATCCCCTTTTGCCCGGTCAAATGAAAGTGACCTTGTAAGGCGAAAAACGTTTTGCAAAACTGTATAGCAAGCGGTTCCTCTGCACACCGGTGGTTCAGACAAAAACTTGTATATGAAGAGGTTCGTCAAAATGGGAGTAATGTATAGGGTCTGGTCAAACCGGAATCGAATGAACTAAATAGTTTATCCACAGTTCATATAAAATACAATGTGCAATTCAGCTTTGGGTAAAGCATGCTTCGAAAAATTACAGGTCTTTCTTAAATATTCTGTGAGTGAAGTTAACTAGGGTAGAACATTGAAATCCTTGAACGGAAGGAATGAAAGTTTGAAAGATTAATTTTACTCTGATCTTTCACCCACGCATATATGCTATGACAAAGTTTGCCAATTAAAAAGTGCTACCGTAAATCACAGCAGTCGCCATTAGCTATTTGCTACAATGGGTTCTGGCTATTGAAATAGTATTTATTGCTGTAGCATCGACAGAAAAATCCCCGGAAAAATAATGGAACCACTTGAAAATCTGAAAGGCATCACGATTCATATCGGTGAAAATACAATGCGATCTATTTGGATGTTCTATTAAAAACGTGGGGTAAACCTGTGCAACGAAACAACGATATGAAAATCGTGCGTTTTAATTAGTTTATAAAGTAGAAACAGTAATTCCAAGATAACTTGAAAAACAACTGAATTGAAATGCCCAGTCTTGTAGCTCATGTGAGCTGTTTCTTTGCGATTTAATTGCCTCACGATTTATTAAGAAGGGTAAATAAAAAAGTTAAAGGGAATCCGGCGTTTTTTACTTAGTGTGACCGTGGAGCTGTATCAAATACTTAGAAGTGGGACCACGTAAAACTCCGCACATCATTTGGAAACTTAGTACTACGGTAGACTAGAAAAACTATATTATCTACTGACAACTGATCAGGCTTGGTGGTTATAGTGAATCTGAAACTAGAAAATTATAAACGTTTTAGAAAATAAGAACACCGCCCATCAGCTCAGTTTTAATAGTAGTAAATGCAAAACTTTTGAATTTGCGTCATCGTCGTAGACAACGAAAAGCAACATGTAAGAAAACTGAAAGGAAACCAATAGCTATCCGAACTTAGGTGATAAAAAATCTGAAAAAGCCTGACTGAGCGATCCTCAACTGAAATCTACATTCTCGATAAACTCTAGAACAAGTGAATAGAATGGATCTTACGATTTTTTTAATATGGGTGGTAAAATACTACGGACTTGGTCCACCTAGCTCATTTCTGAAGTCATACAGAGGACAAAACGCGATATGTTTTTACAGATTACTTCTATTTTGAATACTCGAAAAATGATGAGGCTTGTAGGGAGGGACAGTTAATAAATCTATGTAGCGAACAAGCCCCTTTGCGGTGATTCTTCTACGAGCCAATAAATCACCATTTGTATCAAACTGTTTACAAGGGGGGAGAAATCATGACAAGTTGGAGAAGAAATAATCAATATTCCAATTACGTAACCGGATGCTGCTTACGCTTTGTTTGATCCCCGCAAATACGCGCTGGTTTGGGTCACTAGGGGTGAGTGGGGATCAAAAAGCCTTGGCCATATTAACTACTTAGTTTGATTCCACTAGGTGTGAAACGATTGAGTTGTAGATAGTCCGAATTACTCCACTATTCAACCAGACGGGGTGGTGCTCACGTACTCGTTCAGATAAATGTCTGCTCATGCGGCCAATGGACCTTGTCCCTCAGGAACAGGTTAATAAGCACATACAGAAATAGACGGCAGAAACGGGTAATTTATCTTTGAGTTGAAAGCGCAAAAGTAGCCTGGAGATGAACATGATAAGCAGTTTTGCTGTCTCCAGTTCAACACGGGTTTGGATGGAAACGGTCATGCACCACAAATCTTCAACTTGCACGAGATGAGTGGACAAGGAAAGTTGACACAGGAGAGGCAGTAAACGTAGTCTACTTGGACTAACCCAAGGAATTTGGCAGAGAAGAACATCATATATTGCTGCAAAAGCACCATAACTACGGTGTTCAAGGACTGCTCTTTGACTGGATTGAAGAATTCCTTTGACAACTTACCGTATCAGTTCGAGTAAATGGTTCGCTACCGGAACCAGTCGACATTATCCATGGAGTTCCACAAAGATCCATGCTTAGTCCCGCCTTTTCCTATCATTTATAAACAATCAACCGAATATCTTTGGGGCACTAGTCATATTTTTCGTTGATGGCTCAAAACATGGAG
>UZAN01042251.1:35968-50025 GCA_900618425.1 Echinostoma caproni
TACTGTTGTTTTCATTCACATGTTTAGAGCCAAAGTCATGCGTATCGCCACCTTGTGTGGATCGTAAATCTTGTGGTTGCTAAATTTGTCTGTAAATACAAAAATTCGTGGAAATCCGCAGTGTTTAATTCTGTGGACCTTGAAGTAAAATAGAAAACAAGATGATTATGAAATAATAGGATAGAACAGATACAAACTCAAACAATATTTGGATGTTATTGCTAACGCAGTATTAGAGACAGGCCTGGAAACAGGATTTTTGTACCACCTATCGAAAGCAGACAAATGCGCGAGGTGATAACGTCTTGTATAATATGGTTTATTTGAGAATCGGAGATATTTTTCAACATTTGCGAGACGTTATAAATCAAAGGTACTGGCTTTCACTGCGCTTTTTATTACAAATTGCATCGCGATGNTCAGCAATGCAGAGAAGACACAAAGTCGAAGTTTGCGCCCTCCTTTTGGTGCAGTCAGTGTTGTCAGTCAGGTTAAGATGTATTCAAGTTTTGTGGTTTTTTGGCGAAAACCGGTAAGTTTAATTACCAAGCTCTTCCAAATTAGTATGATTTCGGGCTCATCACCAATAGTGCAACAGGTTTTACGATTATATGCTGAAACTTGGAAAATAAGGCTGTCGTCTATGAAGTCAATCTGAGTTACAGTTGCTGAAATGGAATACCATACATTGACCATCGAGTGTTTTTTGAAAGTTTGACATAAGCTTGCACAACCGGCAACTTGAACAAAACTGTGATAGTCGATCACCGTTATTTGTTCACTGGGAAGGTGAAGTACAACCACCCAGTAGATATGCTTGTGGTGCGCTACTACCATCTATTAGCACAACGCTAAAGAAGCTCTAGTTCATGGAATAAGTTTAGTGAGGAATCTTCTCGATGTTTACGCGTGATGCTACACCTATAGACACTATTTGGTAGAAAATTTAATTCCAAATGTCGGTTAGCCCTCATTATGAAGTCAAAGAAGGAAACGGGTTTTCTTCGACCGCAAGGACGTCTTCAATTCAACTTATTACGGTTCGGTATTACGTTCATTTCTTTGCGAATAAAAGTCTAAACAAGCTTTTTGTTGTTTAATGCACTACACTCACTTTCTTTCAATCGGATACGGTACACGGTGGTAATTATTCTTTTATGGAATATTCCCATAAAATAATAAAAGGCAAACAATAAAGTGAACAAGTTGTTTCTGCAACTACATCTTGGGGCATTTAGAGTTGTTTTCCGTGTAAGATAGAAATAAACGTGATTGATGCATTAGGTTAAATCGGAAAGAACAACAATGTCTTTCAAGGTTTTTCAGGGGCACAGAGAGAAAAGGTGAGGGAACAAGGCTAAATCTTTAAATTGCAGTTGACCTTTTATTTACTAGCAACGTGTCACACCATCTGGAAACATGAATGAGGTCATGATACGGTTCGTCACATGGATAAGGGTGGATCAAGGCAACTTGAGTGCACCAACCACTTTCTTCTTTCTGGATAGCAGTGGGTTCGGGATTTCGATTCTTACTACTTTTATCGCTAGCAAGTGACGTTGCTGAAGTACTTCAACGTGTTGTGAGGATATTTGTTGATGGCTTTCAATGCACCGTTGTCTAGCTCGTGCCACAATCACACTGATTATTGTCTTCCTTTATCCGATGCCTAGTCGGTTAGGATGTTTTCTCTAGTCTTTTCTGAAAACTACCTAATCGTTCGTCTCACATAACGTGCCGAACATGCACAAGTGAAGGAGTATGTCATCTTGGATGAGGAGAGGATGAGCGGCTTATTCTCGGAGTTTGGACAGAGCTTTGTCCGGCTTGTAGATGCAGCATGTAGAGAGACGACTGGATACGTTCGTGGCTGTGTTTTCCATCCATCTGCTCAGTATATCATTACTTGAATCTCTTTTGAGCGGGGCCTACAAGAACTGTTCTTTTTTGGCTTTAGTAGTTTGAGCTTTTTCATAACATTGTTCTTGATGAAACGCTTCGGGTATTCATACTTCAAGAAGATCGATTTGCCGTTTTTTAGTTCTTTCTGCACTAACTCAATGAAGTAGATAGTTTGGGCTGTAAAGACCAGGTTTTGTGCGAAGTTTCATTTAAATTTGGTTGAAGCGAAACGTTGTGAATGGCTGTATTCATCGTTCCATATTGATTTGTGAACAATCGAACGGCATAACTTTCTACTTTTTCCCTTCTTTAGCCTAACATCGAGGAAATAAAATGCGTTCCCGTCTTCTGTTTGGGATCGTTTACAATGATCCGATTTTGTGTTCGGTAAAATGCTTTGATCCGAAAGGACGACAACATCGTCCTCATAACCGCAGTGTAGTGGGAGTTGATGAATGGTGCCCACTTCTTTGTCGTTTTTCAGTTTAGCTACAAACACGCATAAGAAAAGTGTATATTATAGGTATATCGCAATAATATTTCCTTCAAGTTTGCAGTTGAAATTCCAGTATGTATGTTTTCTTCATCGGCGTGCTGGCAAAAACATGGCAGCGTCTCAAAGAGTGACATACTTGCAAAATGTGGTTGTATGTCCAGCTAATTCACTGTCAAATCTTTAACGTTAGCTTCTCGAATTCAATCAACGAATTCAAAGGTATTATTCCAACTGTTTGCAAATGTTTCCCCAGGTTGGTTCCACGGTTTTCACTAATCAGCGAGCAATTGAGTGGAAATGCAGAGTTCCGCATATCTAAAGCCCGGCGCTCTCTTTTTTTGAACTTTTGGTTGGCCATATAGTCTAGGGACGTGAGTTTGAATCGGCTTTAAATGCTTTTAGTCAGATTTTGATTTGTAATTTTGATCTTAAAAAGTTTTGAGACATTTATTTAGTCTTTTCACCGTTTGAAATATCTTTAATTTTCCGTCCCTCATGAATCTGTTTCCTTCACTGAAAATTGTCATCGTTTTTTGCGTAATTTTTTACCATACAATAGCATGACTTCCCCGCCCTGGTTAGGCTTTGAAATCATCATTTCTGTGTTCTCCTTTATTTCACGTAGGGCTTTGGAGTTTTTTGACTGAATAGGCCTCCAAATGATATCTTTGTGGGGTGGTATTTAAAACACGGGTTGCTTTGCAATCAATTGTTCCCTCGGTTACTGCAGCAAAACCTAATTCAGAACATTGGTTCTTGAATTGAACTTCTGCAGAAAGCTAATCGTCAATGAATTTTGAGTAGTAGAATTTTATATCTATGATATCTATGTGAATAATGGGTGGATTGTGAACGTACTGTCCTGTATTCTGGGGAAGCTTTAATCTCTTTTTCTAATCGGTTAGTGTATAGACCAGTTTACACCGTTTCTTTCGACCTTTTCCTTGATGATCTATGGTGAAAGTTGTTTCAATCGTTCACGTTCTCCAATGTAGACTTTACGTCTTTATACTAAGCAGCTGCGTTCCACAAGTGCCCTATTTTGCCACCGCTGCATTACTTTGAAGCAGATGATAGATCGGTGAATGTCTAGAGTGGTCTATGAGATACTTGTGACGAATGGATAACTGAAGGAAATGTTTCCTGTTTTGCAACAAAGGAAGGTCGCTCAGTCTCACCTCTCATCTCTGAGTTCTAAATTACCCTTCGATCAAGCGTGAAAACCGATCTCCGGTAAAGCCAGATTCCTATACAATATGTACGGGTGGGATTGGCAATCAATTCCGATAAAAAACCATGGAGTTTCTTGAGTCCTCCGAATTGAAGCCCTAATCATACCTTGAGTAATGATGAAAGACATGACAGTTTACCTGATAGCTGCGATATTGTGCTCACTGTTACATACTAGACCAAAATACTCAAACACATCTTTCAGAACTACTACTGTGGATATCTTCAAATAATATATTTATCCAGTATCATGGTCATTGACTCGCTATCTATTTTACTCTTTTGTGAATACTTTTGCATGCATCGACCTTTCCGTTGATCTACAAGCTCTGTTTAAGTTTATTTCGTCACAGGAAACTACCGGTAAAGGGGTTACTAATGACAACGAGTATGATAATGTTGAAATACGAATCTAGTAACATCATAACTCAAAATAATTATTATAATACAAATGATTTTTATGACGATGATGCATATGATGGCGTTCGTGTGATGATAGTAAAGACCATTTTCATCAGTTTGATGACAACGGGAATAAATAATGTACCTAAAATCAATGATTTCGCACCAATGAAATCAGTGAGAAGAATCATAAGTAACTGAGTTNACTTCCTTCTTTATTCATTGAATGTGCAATCAACTTTCAGGAAAGGGGCCGCGGATATTCTATGGCTGCCTGGGGAACACAGAAATAGGGAAGACGGCCAGCGGTGCAGTGGTTGAAAACCGGCACTTCCAAGTCAGCATTGTGATGACCTTACCCACTTTACCGCCACCGCCCACGTTCATTTGGTTTGCAGTCTAGAACCCACAGTTACTGAAACCATCGTTGTTGTCTTAGTAGAATATAACGCAAAGTAGCCTTGCAGAGATTCTGCGGTTCATGATCTTTACTTATTTATTGTAACAGTTTTGAAGGGCTTATTTTACAAATTATTAGGTGAAGTTTGGGTGCAATTGTGAAAAATCTATCAATGAACAGAAGCTGCTCAAATCATGAATAAGTTAGTTTAATTCGATTACACAGGGAAGCACTTCTACTATCTTGGGCAATTTATAATCACCACCGTGCTACATAAATGCCTAACCGTTCGGAAGAAGATCCATCCATTTTCGGTTTCACCTCCCTGATGCTTTTACATTTTCGTTTAACTTAATATCATGATTGATATTAAAGACCACCTCAGGATAGTCCTATGGACATATTTCAAGATATATTATGCGAATAAGTTTGTGCTATGACTTTCATGGTGTTATAAAGTGTTGCCCACTGAGTTATTGAACGTTTCTAACTTCTAAGTGTCACGCGCATGAATCCCAAAATCCCAAAATTTTCAATTTCATAACATCTGTTTTGAACTTAAAACGTCATGCACTTAGGTCTTCTAACGACTATAATGGAATAGAAAATAAACTAAAATACTTTGTTAACAGTATCCTTCTGTGGTAATCATGTGCGCATGTCGACGGTACATCATTGTGGTGCGGGTGTATGTAACCCTGAACTCACAGCTTTTGTTCAAATACTTATATATCAATGTCATTATAAAGTCAGTGGGTATTAAATATTGCTTGCGCCCTTGAGTATACATGAACATGATTACTAAAACCTACAACTCCTTGAATGTATAAGGGAACCAGAAAACACGGGACTGTGAATAGAAGAACAATGGTTGTATCGGGCAACGCTTGGTTGTTCTTGCAGGTAGACGTAGTAATAACATTCGCAACAAGTGATTCTTTCTTTGAACTCAAAATGAGTCCGGCAACCTTCATACTCGTATACATTCATTCCAATCCTGAATGAAATGGTGATGGGCGAGTGATTAACGAGTTGGCTGAAGTTGAACATCCCAAAGGGGTAAATCCATTGGTACTTGTTCACTTGGATTCGGGAATAACAAGCCTGGATGATTATCATCAAAGTGCGAAGATGTATATTGCTTGTCAGAAATCTTGGTAGTGAAGGGTAATTTGAATTTGCGTACATCAAAGTGTAGTCATGTTCTTGAAAAACCAGAATAGCTGTGCAAGATGTCTGCCGTAGTGATCTTTCTTTTTCACATTAATAATACCTTCGTATACATTGTAAATGCACATTGTATAGAACTTTTGATTTGACGAGGACGAAAGTCAAAATAAATATTCATGAGGCTTACTCAAGAAAGAATATCAAGAAGTCAATAAAACTTTCCACTTAATCCATATCAATGAAATGAAGAGAAATCCCATGTAACGACATACAAAGACAGGTTATCTAATCCATTCAAAAACTATAGGTGTCAGGAAACCGCTGAAATGACTTAAATCATGTAAGAATCATGGGTTAAAAAGGGACTGGTGATTCTGTTTGATGAGGCCGAGAAGCAGAATGTTTGGTAAACGGAGGGAAAACCATGGGCGCAGAACGTACATGGTGATTGATGGCAGTGGAATAAGAAGAAACTAACCCAAGGAACAACACAAGACAACCACTAACAATGCACGGCAAAGTACTTGTTTACACAAGTAAACATCAACTATGAAGTTGCATTTGAGTTGATATATGCGGTTATGGGATAACTTTTCTGGTGATGCTGGGACTCACTTTATCATTTTGGGGAATATTAAGTTAACCTCAATGCACATGCGATTTCCAGTCGCATGAAAGAACGGTAGCATCAAAACAGTTTCAAAGCAGAAAAGTACTTTTCTGGTAATTAGTTAGTTATATGAGATTTCCAGCCCTTTTCACTCAGAATACTTCGCTATAAAATCGGTAGGGAAATTATTACCCAGCACCTTTAGTGCCAATCCAACGTGTCTTGTGAAACAGAATGCGCACCAGTTCGTGTTCACATGCTATTGGGGAGAAAACTACAAAGTACTATTAGTACCTTGATCAAGTTCTCTGGTTACGTATAATTTTCTTTAGAGAGCCATCAATGTATCAGCACACAAAAACGGAAGAGAATCGTCTTTTCCAGGCTTGATACTATCGAACTATTTTTAGTGATTCTAGCAATTCATATATCTTCTGTAGCCATGATTTATTCTCCGGAATTTCTGTACATAGCTACGAATTTCGGTGTTTATCCGGCTATATTCTTCAGATTACAATGGAATGCAGCAGACCCTTTCCAAAGCCTTCTTGATGTTTTGAATATATTTTACGGAAGCTAGTCCTTCGAGTTCCCGTACAACCGTCTCTTTTGGGTAATGTTCGATCAAGTGTCGCATTTATGTAGCAAAATAACAATAGCGTCGAAAACTGTTCCTGAAAAAGTTCCTGAAACAATGCATAAAAATTGATGTATACCTCAAAGGTTGTTCCCAAAACTCACTGCTAGTGCCTAAATTTCCGTTATCTGCGTACTAAGAGGCATCATTTTAATTGGTCCGTTTTATGTTCACGAAAATTGCTTACGAATGCAACAATTATCAAGAGGAAAAGATAAAGAGGAGAAACACATTGAACGATATTTTTCATACTCTTATTTTGAAATAAACTGAATCGAATTGGTCGGCACTCGAATGCACGGTTAACAATCAAAATGTTTACCAGAGAGAAGCGCAGCACATTCAGTAATAACATCAATATTAGGTAACCTGCAATTAATTTCTGGCAAAAGCTGCTAAATATTATCGATCTGTGATCACGATAACTAGGGACATGTAAGTACAACGGAGTATGGTTTTAGTGTCAAGAGAAAAATACAAGGTCAATATAGCTGGCAAAGAATTTCCTGAATGTATTGCATATGTATTGGACATGAAACACAAATGAGAACTAGGCAAGCAACACACAGATCTTGCATTTGTAGATTCACACAGTATAGAACAAAACATCTTTGTTTCATATAAACATGCTTTCAAGCGCTGGACGTGTATCTCAGGGTGACCGTTTCGTCACTCAGTCTGAAGGTTCGCGGTCCATGCCTCAAAAGAAGCACAGTGAAAGTACGCACTGGCGGTGAGTACCAAAATGGATAACCCGGTTTTCCGGAAATATTATGACTTTCAGAAGGAATATCGATAACACATAATTTTGCTTTCTCCAAGAAAATAAAAATCCATTCATTGCAGTGACTACAGATTATCCTCCCGATAAAATTACATATATTGAACAGACACCGATTGATGCTCTAAGGCTGCTAATGGCCAGACTTGTTGTTCTGGTACCCCAAAACTTATAAACCACCCACCATACCCTCTGGGGTAGTCGGACTACTTGTAGTGTCCACTATCAGTAGTAATTTATATTCAACAATTTATGGTGCGTTACAAAGCGATACTGTCCAGCAGTGTTGAAATGAAGATTCGGATTCCAATTCGAACCCTATGGACCGGGTGAATAGCGGGTTGGACGAAAAACCAGTAGATTATGTTATGCAAATTGTTTCGAATATGAATAAAACAGTTGTGCAGGTATTTCAAATTGGTTTTTCCTTTGGTTGAACACCGAATCAGCACAATGATTCCGTATGTTTTCGTTCCATACTGCTGTTTGCCGTTATCATAACTCAAAAGAAACGATGTGACAAATTTAAAATACAAATTTCAATTTTACATCGACATACATGTGTACTTATGTACATATTTATATGTATTTAAAACCTTTCTTTTTTTTACTTTCTTTAAACTGAAAGGAAAAGAGCGTGATAACTAATCCAAAGGTTACTGAAATAGCAGCATCCGAGCTCGGCGTTGACGCGGATCAACTAACCAAAGTGATCACAATGAAAATGACAGTGAGTTAGCTTGTGATCTTTTAAAATTTTAATGGATTATTTTCTCCTGATCGTGTGTTCAGCTTGAGTTCAGTAGAAAACTGCTGGGCAACTAGGTGATGCCATTTTACATTGCGGAATTCCAGCGAACAAATCATTCCTTATAAAATGTAGTTTAATGTGACCTTTGAAAATTTAAAACGCTCGATCTCCAAATTCTCATTTGCCTAAGGTTTCGTTGGTGTTCTTTTAAGCACTTTTATTGTGGTATCAGAAGATGTGGATGTGTAAGTTACTGTAGAATTCATCTGTAGTTGGGGGTATATATATTCTGTTTTCTGCCGGTTATTTGAGTGATGGATGCACGAAAAAAAAGAATGCATAACGCTATAGAAGGGGTTGATCATCAGGACAATAGTGTTTTCGCTCATTATGATCAAACTGTCCAGAACTTTTAAATTGTCTCGTTGGATGATATCACTGTTTAAACAACACAGTCAAATCACAGGTTTATTTTGGGATTCATTCACCATTAAAGGAAGATGCTTTTATAAATTATTTGAAAGAATAAACTTTATGGTATAAACTGCGGGAATCCCTTCATTTGAGGAGCTCGGAAGTTCCGTATACACGTTTTGATGCCTTTAGATTTCATTGCGTAATAGAAGTAAAATGAAGGCTTTTTTTAATGCTTTGTCAATAATTTGTTTTCTGCCGAAAGAGCATGGAATACTTAGCACGTTTGGCAGACATGCTTTTCCAAATGGCAATGCTGGTTTGTTCCTCAAACTTAAAATCGCATAACAAATGTCCGGTCTCATGTGATGGGTAATTTCACTGCCACGGTAGTAAAACCTGAATCCTGGAACAGATTCGGAAAACCTCATTGAAACTCAGAGCTGTTCAAAAAAGTTCAATTTATTCTAACTGGTAATATATTTTTATAACGATCTCATAAACGGGCTGTTGAAGGAAGAGGAACGGAGCGTTTCGTGACTGAGTTGCTTAGAGAGAGAAGTTCACTACTTTTCTTTTATACTTTCCAAAATTCACAACCAGTGTTTATTACGGTCGTCGATGATTGATAAAAGCTACTGGGCATGCTTAGGGGAACAAATGTAAAGCTTCATTTCCATCATTTTCGTTTTCACATAAAATCCACTCATATTGGTGGAATATTCAAAATGAAAACCTTTATTGCGACCTACAATCTTCTTGAGTTATTTCAACTTTTCCTTTTGGATTACCACAATTAACCACTGAAGGCGCCCGGTAAATGAAAGGAGTTTATTTTGATGACAGGTAAGGACGTCGGGCAATAGGTTACTTAAAAATTTGACGAAATGAATCTATAGTGGATAAGACAAGAAATTTGAATATCAATGTAAAAAATCGGTGTTGATCACACTACAAAAATAACGACCATTTACTAGTTGCTTCAGTTTCGTTCAAGACGATTAATAACGGACTAAAGGTTATTCTGAATAGTGGTGTGGCATAGTTGACATTGATTATAACTGACCATTCTTCAGACTTCACCTTCACGCACATTCCTCAGCGCTTCCAGGAAACAATACACTGGGTATCACTAGACTCGAGTTTTGCTCTTACAAGAGCTCATCAGTAGCGCATAGTCACAGTCTCATCTGAGGTTGGAACTCCGCAATGGTCGCTTGGAAGGCGTGTGTATTACCACAATGCCAACCAGCTCATACCAGGACTAAATCGAAATGTCAGTTCACGTTTGTTCACGTGTCGTCTTCAGAGATAGTCAGTCAGTTCACTTCGGCCCGACACCAACGAAGAGGGACACAGTTGACCATCTGTTAAATCCACTAGAAAGCCTCCTGTCAAATCAGGTCTTCCGTACAGGCTGGTAACTAACATTCAACTCAGTGTATATCCCAGTAGAACAGCTGCGTTATGCGCGTGAAGTTGATGGCTTGGTAATAGTCTGTTTTATGTAATCACTGTATTGTATATATCATATCTCACAGTCTACGAATGGATGGTACTATGGGAAGTGCTTTTTGTGATTCAATTTGTCTGTGGTTTTTACGGGTAAGTGATTGTGTTTGGAAAAGTGTATTAGTTTTGCACAGTCATCCGCTTGCATTTCTTTCCTCATTGTGTGAGTATTTTGACTGTCAGAGCTAATTCGGGTGTCGTGATATGCAACCGCAGACATTATTGTGTTTCTGGATTCGTTTCATTACTTCATGCATCCAATCGTTAAAGTCGTTTTTTCTGTTGGCTTACATACACTTTATCTTGAGACTCAATTTAAGGGTTCGTTACCATATCATTCTTGGACCTAGGGTTAAAAAACAAATGGCATCTTTCCAACAGTCAGGAACGTGCTTGTACTCTGACTTTTTTATTTGCAAATTTCATGAGGCTTCAGAGTACAGTAGAAACGTGCGAGGGAATCGCAATTTTTCTTAAATTTGTTGAACGCTGCAAAAATTGGCAGTTTACAAGTTCCTTGCGTTGATTGTGGTTTTCTCGATGATTCTCGGTAGACGAGTAAGGGGCGACGGGGAAGGTACGTGACGACAGAGGGTTGATGCTGCCACTACGGAAGCCAACCATATGGATCTAACAAGAAGGAGCTGAATGCAAAAGACAGAAGAAGAACAGAGTTATTGCTATCCATATCCGCCGTGATTTATGGGCATAGTTATTACTCTAAACTACATCTTATACACCGCTAGATCAAAGGATATTTCAACGTGATTTTCTGAAATTCTTATAATACAACTAATTCCAATTTGAACCATGAGGAACGTAATAGAAAGTGAAACGTATATAATTGAAGAAGAGTATGTACAGAACTCATTCTGTGAACGAAGTTCATCAAATGAAATTTTTCATTGTTCCTCGAAAATCAATCAAAACAAACACCGTCAAAAAAGGTGGTTTCAAGTTATATTTCTTCCCTTATGGCCACATCGAGATGTATTCAAGGGGGTAAATACTGGGTCTGTTAGCTCTCTGAAACCAAGCTTCACAAACCTTTGGAAGCAAGGGACTTATTTCAGGATACATTTGTAAAATAACCAGTGGGGCAGGACTATCTTAGAGTAAATCTCAGCTAGCAATAATATACGTTTAGCACCTAAGACCGGCTGAGTGGCGACGTGTAGCCAAATCAGTCGGCAAATGTTATCGCTAGATTTCCCAGAGTTAGACTAGGTAAAGAAGGAAGCCAGTGACAAGCATTGAGTTATATCAAGATTCACAGATTGCAAGCGCATGACATGACCCACTGGAAATTGTGCCACATTCTTTCTTTTATTTTTACTTAATCCAAGGAAACCGTACACGAACGTCTTTGGAGCCCAGTTCGTGAAGCTCAAGCAGTAGTGAACCGTGACTCAATCGCAAAGCAAATATACGCAGAATTTTTCGATCGCATGGTGGCCATGATCAATGAAAGATTGGCACCACCGGATGCTAGAGAATTGGGTACCAATACACCGTTTCGTACGATTGCTCTCCTGGACATTTACGGATTTGAAGTAAGTGAATTAGAATGTTATACATAGACAATTCACATTTACTCACCAAACAAATAACGAATTTTAGAAACCAATCTTGAAAGCTCTTATTCTGTCCGACTGGTCATGTTGATTCACTTACCACCAGGGACAAGCATCAGTTTTTGATACAATTTGACCGAAGGCTGAGCCCGAGTGGATACCTCTGTAAACTATGCGCAACGCCTAAATTTTCCGGTAAAAATATTAGGGTGACAGAAAAACAATCGCGTCAAAAACTGAGCAAATGGACCTGACAAATTATAACTGTATCAATTCTGTCCGAATCTATGCATAGTTTCCTTTCATTCAGGTTGAATACAATGAACAGGGTGAAACACTATTCAAGGTCTTTCCATCCTTCATCTTTTCTTGCAATCTGGGATAGCACTAGGGCTGGACAGTACACCGTTAGTGAAACTAGCATTTACCAGTTTTTGATATTTTAGTTTACGAAGTGCCAAATAAACTTGCTTTTCGTGCTTCATTGATTAAAATAATACAGATTGGGTCAAAGGGAACATGGATGAGGCAATGCAAACATTCATTGGGTAGAGTACACAACAAAATCACAGTACAATGATAAAGGCTCTGAACTTTTTCATTGGTGGTTAGCAAAGAATGGTTATTTTGATGCCAGCGCTCATAAAATTGGTTTCGAAGGGTATACTATTAGTTAGTTTAGACAAATGGCGATCGCTTTTGCGATGAGTAGATGGTTACTGACCTCGTTTGATCGCATCCGGTCGATAGGAATAATCGCAAGTAGTCGCACATTCATTTTATGTGTGGTTTTGTGACCCTAGAGCCTTGACATGTCGCCATTGGTCGTAGATTTTCAGACGTAGGTGAAGAGGAGTTTATATTTGATATTTCCGACTATGTTGACAAAATATTAAAAATCGGTTCTCGTAGCTCGGGTGAACTGAATTCCATTTCGCCTGTTCGCCGAGCTTGGCAATTTGTTTGCAAACGTTTCATCACCAGCCGGGGTGACATCATCAGTGCTTGTGAAGTGGCCCGACCATTGTCTGTGGGGTCTTTTCCCATGCACTCACTTTATTTCTTAGTGAGCTTTGTTGTCCTGAAAAGCGTTTCATGCACTCAAAAATGGTCTAGAATAACAGTGCCTGATCGTTTATCTGTCCTCTTTTCTCTTGAGATTCCGCAACCGCTGATATTTTTTCATTTATATCAGTACCCATTAATTGGAATGTTAAAACCAATATTTGTAACACGATGAGTTTAAAAGAAACTGAACTGTTCAAGGTGATTTGACTGAAAAACGCCGCTTTAGGCACTCAGAAACAACTTGAATGAACTCTCGCATCGGCATAACCATTAGTAACTGACCGGATGAGCGAAAGAAAAAACTAAAACCACCAATGATAAAATTCATAACATTGATTATTGTGGTGCAATTTAGACGTGCAAGCTTGCCTTTCAACTATCCCGCACTTTCACCTGACTAATAATTGTGTTGAATTTATCTATCCAATGAAACACCGAAAACGAGCTCATTTGTTCTTCTGCATAAGGCAAACAACGGTTGTATTCGTTGGTTTCCTTTGTTAGTGTTTTGTGTAGCTTACCCAATAGGAGTGTTTTCTTCGGTTGCTGCCTAGTATTTTCGAAACGTCCAACGTGCTGCGCTGATGTAGAATAGAGGAGTTTGACAGTAAAACATATTGTGATCATTCAGGCAGGACTAGTGCGCAGTTTAGCCATTTCGAATTTTTCGGAAGAGCCTCTTACCTTGTCAAATACTAAGCTGTATCTCCAGCTGCAAATAGTTATCACAGTTAGAATCAGTTTTACTTACTGTTATCATTTCAACACTTTGAACATGCTATTCACAGGATTTCTGGTCAGGGGATAGGCAAAATCAACATCGTAAAAGGATGTTTCTGATTCATTCAGTTGTGCACGTCAGTCTGCCCGAAAATACATATTCCACGATTGGTCAGCAAAGGATCAAAACGGATTTCCGTTCTGCTTCATAAGCATCGGTCCACAATTAGTCCTGTTCATGGTTGTTTTGAAAACAAATAACAAATACTCAACGGTTAAAATCAGTTGTCATGTTATCGAATGTAAGCCCCGTTTTTTGAGTGGGTTTCGTTCCATCCTTCTTGGAAACTTTTACCTGTCACCCACAATATCAGTTGCTGACATAAATAG
>UZAN01042252.1:21726-43735 GCA_900618425.1 Echinostoma caproni
CGAAAGACGCTTTCAGATCCAGGAAGATAGAGATGGTGGGTCTGCAAAAAGAATTCCGGTGCTCCAGAATTTGACGGAGGGTGAAGATATGGTCAAGATGGTTAAGTGATACCAAACTAAGAGAAAAGTTCATCTAGGTTGTCAGCAATCGATTAGAACAGATATATAAAGGTTGTGCAATGTAAAATGTGTCAATCAAGTGGGCCGAATGAGTTCCGTAATGAGAAAATAACTAAGATAGATTGTTAACGTGGGGCTCGGGGACATTTGGGATGTGAGGAAGGGAACGGAGCAAATTGATTACCATGGCAACTTGCATGCAAAGGTCAAGCTTGAGTCGGTCGATGATGATGGGTCATACACAATAAATACTGTCTGGAATGAGGGATTTGAGATCGTAGTGGCGAGTTTAAAACATCTTAAATAATCGTCAAGCCCTCCTTTGTTCTTTAGGGACCATTTCACCCACTGCATCATTTAATGTAGCTCAGCTGAAGTAAATGTTTCGTGCACTTTCACGTTCTTTGCCGCCAGTTTCCAACCTAATGGATATGTCCTGAAAGTTTTGGTCTATGCTAAAAAATTACCCACTATGTGTATATGGGCGCCATCGTCTGTTTTAAAGTAGTTCTGTTTGTTAAAATACAATGAATAACTAGATGGTTCGTTCTTTGCTTAGATTTTCTGAAACTGGATATCCCAGTGCTTACTAGGCTCCCTTTAGTCTCCCATTCTCTTATCTGCTTACCGGTCTTCGACGACGAAATCGGATTTGAACTTATTCTACGAAATTGAGAACAACAGCGTGGTGAACAAGCTCTTTTCAGTTATTCGTAACTATACCATTACATAACAAAAAATATCAGTTGCAACAAGAACAAAATGCAACGAAGAATGTCAGCCCTAATGGCTCCAGGTGTGTGTGCGTGTGTTCGTCCGAAATTGAGCACGGTGTTGGAGTGGATGAAGTGAGTCAGGAGAGTTTAAATCATTGCATGAATTTCTTCTGGGCACACTGGGTTGGGGGTGGGATTGTGAATCTGAATGTACACGGTTTGGGCCGTGGCTGAGATGTGGTGCTTCGCTGTTCCTGATAGCAGCCTGTAAATCGGTCGAAATGCGCTCATCATATCAGCTGAGAGATTTGACTGAACGAGGTGCGAACTCACCACGCTCGTAATTGTCTTGATTGTCCTCAGCCAAGCTAGGTGGTGTCCACGATGGCGATCGGATAAGCGCCTGATCGTTCCACCAGTATACTAAGTCCCACAGAAACAGATGAATGAGTATAGACAGAATGAGGCTGCATAATTAGGTGCTAGGTGATTCACTCTGAGACACAATCGGTTGAGAGTTGAATACAGATTTATTTGTGCAGCGTGGAATGTTCTGCTTACTGCACCTGAGAGTTTTCTTTGAATAATTTGTGCTCCGTATTACCCTTAAATGTACATGCTTATTTCTTAACTGTTCTTCTTTATTTGACCGTCGGTGTTTTAACATCGCTGTCTACGCAGCATCGCACGAACCTGGTGGGGCAGCCGGACGAGCAATACTGAGGTCAGGCGCGAAGTTTGAGGCACCCGCGGTCGCCCACTGGGGCAAGTGGTCGACCTCCATAGATTACGTTGGTTGGGGTGTGTTACGCATGTCACCGAATAGGTTGCCGCCGCGAGCGGTGTTTGCCGAGGAAGGTAGTGGGTGGGATAAAGCCAAGGGTGGTCAAGCTAAGAGTTGGCATGAGGGTATGAAAACCCTAACCAGGTGTCTGGGTCACGTAGGTCTCATTGGGCTCCCTGGATGGGGACCTCGGGATGATCGTAACTGATGGATAGAGACACTGAGTGATATGGCTGAATTTCGTAAACAGTGGAGTTCGTGCATCTTTTCAATTTCTCTGTATCATTAGTCCGCTGAAATTCTCAATTTTCTTTTCGATCCTACTTTCAATCTTCCTGTCTTTCTCTTATTGTTCGCCCTAATGGTCAGCCGAAAGATAGCAACCAAAACCGGCGCACGATAGTGCATGCTTAATAGTTGTTTAAACTGAACTGAACTGAACTGAACGTTATGTTTCCAATCATTACCTTTGCTAAAATGATACAATATGTAATAATTGAAGTTCACTATCAATGTTCGACGTGCATATTGTTTCACTCCGAATCAAACAACTAATTTGGGTTTCTTTTCTCTTCGGAGAGCGACAACAATACGGGAATGAATGTATTTACCATTCCTATGTGCTTTCCTATGCGCCGATAATTGAACAAAGCTATCTTAGCGGCAGCAGCATGTGTGTCTAGAAACTCGAGACAGTTTTCCGGTTCTTTTTGTACTGTAAACCTTTCAACCAACCAGTTTGTGTCCATAATTGCATCTAATACGCATAATACATTGTCAACGTTTCACCTGTATGGGTACACTGTCTGATATGAGACTCAAGAGGACCGATCATTCACAAGTTTGATCGTAAAGGTTTCAACTGATATTGGTCCTAAAGATGGCTCCATTGCAACCCGATCATTCTGGCCATATAATTCACCATTGAGTTGGAATTGGACCTTATGCATGCATACGAATAATAATTGCTTCAGCTCATTTGATGTAATGAGCACATTGACATTGTTCTCGTGAATGTATCCACATATGCGATTGATAATTTCACTAACGGGTGAACAATGAGGTGACGTCAGATGTCACTATCTGTTTGCCTTCAACGTTCTACTCTTTCACAGTTGCTAAAAGACGAAACGTGTTTTGTAAATCGCCTCGAAATTGTGAGTCTTATTGGCTCTAGTAAGCTTGCGAACCACCGTTCAACGGCTTTTTGCAGCGAATTGCACGTATCTAGAACAGGTCCGTTAGGTACACTCTCTTTGTGTACTTTCGGGTATTCATATAATTTGTGAATCGTTAGACCCGTTGGTCGTGTTCCCTGAAACGTCGGTGCTTCGATTGTTGCGTTTTAATTCAGATATCGTAATTTCGTGGAAATCCATTTTTCTATTTGAATCGTCCTATCCAATTCAGTTGGGTTTTAGTTAACTTGGACGGGTCATTCAATATTGTCTTCATCCGATCCAGGTAATCAAACCCCATTATCACCATACCTGCTGCACCTTTATCTGGTCTCGATAGCGTCAATTATCTATTGGCTTACACCTCTTGGAGACGCTTCACTTGAATAGCACGTGCGCGCTAGCCGTTAACTACCGTTTCATATCCATTAGGTGTAAAGGGTTTGGGAGCAATCACCTTTAGCTACTTTGCTGATCATCCTTGTGAATACATGTCTAAGTATGTAAAGTGTCCTGAGAAGAAAGTTGATTTTTCCCAATAAACAAAACAGCACACACACACACACTGTACTACTACGGGTGTCGTGAGATACTACTCACTTGTGAGTAGTGATTGATTTCAACGATCAATAATAAACAAGATCACCGAGGGAACTTTGCTGGGTCTCAAAGAATAACTATTGATTGCTACATTCACTACTCATTGTGTGAACAGGGACGGCGATGATATGTTTCTGGTTAGGTTTTTGTGTTATGCATGCAAATTTACTGCCCTCCCATCTGTAATCCTCAGTAAACGAATATCCCCGACCAGCACCGCATTCTGGAATTATAACACCAGTACTACTTCCACCTAAAATGCTGATCATGTTTCTTTTCTTTCCAATTTAGGTCCAGGAACAAATCGATGTCATATTTGTAATAAGCGTGTTGGACTGACGGGTAAGATAAATATTACCTCGTGTTATCCCACAATCCGTTGTCTGAAAAATCAACAGTGCGAATGGTTTTCTGAGGGCACACACTATTTCATTGATTTAGATTTATAGCAATCTGTTCTTTGCGGAAAATGAACATAGTTTTTAACTTTTTTGAGGTTGTACCATAGGTTTTCAAAGAAGCTGTATACATTTCTCCAAGTAAAATAAATTGAACAAAGGATTTGAATACCTTGTCCGCCTTCAAATCATCTAAGCAACTCCTAGCAAAAAGCATGCATTTTGTACTCCTCTTAGCGACTGAAATCGGTATCGACCGTGCCAAGATACTCCACAGTTTTCATATTCCGGATGTTACTGATGAGAGTCAAACTTTTCGAAATTCCTCCGCATACGGAACAAAGTTTAACCCTAAATTTCCACTTGTCATGATCAAAAATGGATTATTGTTTGTGACCGTGATGGACTTGACGAATGCGTTCCCTTTTACACAACAAAAATCCACAATCTTTGAAAATGTGTTTTGATTGACAGATATGTGCTCCTTCATTTTCCCTCTGTCACTCACTCACCCAGAGTTATTTAAAGATCCAGTAAGAACGATTTTATTATCTTGATAACTCATTCATCTCGAGGGTTAAATGACCCAGTATAGTCAGAGGTGGATGTTTCAGTAGAGTTATTTATCCGCCTGAGGCACCTCTTCAAATGACTCATGGAGACAAATTTTATAGCCGCATTTAGAGATCAATGGGATACTGAGCCCAGTTACCCATAAACATGAAGCTCCATCGCACTGCCTTTTGGCTTGGACTTTTCTATTAAAGGCCCGGGATTAGGATTCTCTATATTATATATATATATATATATTTTCACACACGCCTGAATCCAACCTGTGTCAAACTAATCATGGTACAATAAATTTTATGAAGAAGAAAAACGTTCCAGGGGTTGCATGTGCGCGGAATACATGTTGCCCAGCTCAAGGCAGGTGAATTTTCTTGGGGACTGGTGTCCAGTTGATCGGATCATTAGCCATTTGGACGAGGTGAATGTTCAAAGTTCCCCATACACCTCGATACCCAATCGAGCCAGTGGCCATTGCCACAACCAGGAAGTTGCGTGTGGTTCGTACGCCTCTTCTTGGTTGGTTTGGAAACAGGGTTTTTGGCTAACTCCCCTAGATGGACGACCAACGGTCCACCAACCCGGTTATAGCCCCGGATTAGGGCTTCTCATTCCCTCACTTTGGTGGGAAAACACTTCCTCCACGAAAAGACAGTGGGTAGGGCTTCCTCAGCAGAGGCTATTTAAGATGCTTGGTCCTCTGCTCAACCTCTGACTCCGGTTTCGGGCTACCGGATAGTTCAGTAACTCACGGCTTTGATATGATACGAACGAATTTCCAAATCCCTTAGTGTTCTCTTTTCCTTCCATTATGTTTGCACGTTTCAACTTTCGTGCAGTTGGATAAATAAATAATGACTTAATCTGATTCACCAAGATGAAACTCCTTTGAAAAGAACGATGCACATTCAGAAAGATATCTGATTAATCGATCAGTAAACTCCATCGCACAGAAACAGATTTTTTTCTCAATAGAAAGGCCTTGCCATGTATTTAGATAAATGATGAATTAACAAAGATTGTTTAGACTTTCTAATTTGGGACAAAATGAAAGCAACGTCAGGTCGTACACAATCCGGTTTATCGTATGTTTCAAAAAGTCTACCAGAAGATCGATTTTGTCAACTACAATGACATAGCACTCTCAAAATAGTGAAGCGTACTCACTGCCTGAGAAACAACTTCGTGGTAGTCAATCAATATCAGGTTGTGCTTTCTCAAATTCAAGCGCGTGACCATTTACTCTCCGTCTGATCTTCTCCCTTCAGGTTTCGCGTGTCGTTGCGGATTCACCTTCTGTTCCTATCACCGTTACACGGATCGTCATGACTGTACCTTTAACTATCAAGTACAGGGAAGGGAAGATATTCGGCGCCAAAATCCTACGATAGCTGGCGAAAAGCTTCCAAAAATTTGACTGTATTTAATTTTTCGTATTTCGGGTTTTGTTTCTTTCTGATTTTATTGTTTCTTTAAGAAAACTTTTTGTTTTACGTACAGTGGAAATAGAAGCTTTTTACTCATAAGATTCATCTTTTTGAAATTCAAGGGTAATATACATATGTGTATGTCTCTGTATCTCTGCTTGAAAATGCTTTGTTTCCTTCAGAATGCAGAGAAAATATCACAATGATCATACCGACATCAAGCTTCTGAGCATTTTAACATTCGATTCACTTAAAACTGGAGATCCCAGTTTTCGAGACCAAATACATACTGTTATTGAAAGTGTTCTACCACTTTCCACTGATGAAGTATACGAGCACCAAATAATGACGCGGTACGATCAACTTTCTGCTCAGTCGTTTCCGTGGGATGAGGCATTTTTTAATGTGTTTCGGTTTTTCAGCAAACCGAAAACAACCTTATACGTAATAGCCCATAACCTGATTATACAGTGTCCCCTTTCAGTATACGGTACTATATTCTCCTAAATTTCTCGGTCCAAGCTGTGTGCCAAATAAATCACGTTAAAATAATCCTTAAAATAAGGAAATCAGTCCATGAATTGCTCGTGTTCGACATATGGTCAAATGAATAAGTCTTTTGGGGAAATTCTCAACTGGGACATTCTTCTTATGAAAACCCAGTCTGTAAGGCACCGGGACGGTGTGGGGAAACCCCAATCCTTTAAGGATCGTTGACCAGTTTATCGGATGTTACACCCCCAAGTTACCCAATATGCTTTGGTTTGTGTCTGTATGTGGGTGTTGCTACACCGAACGATTGCATGCGCCTGGATTGTTTCCGGAGTCCTATCGCCGAGTACGGGGTGATATCATCTGTGTGCGACGCATTCTACGCGGTGACATGGGTCCAGAGTTGATGGAGTATTTCCCTCTGCGCGAGCAGACCAGGACTCGTGGATATGGACTTACGCTGTTGAAGCTTTCGTCCGTAGGATTACCTCTTCGGTTCCGGCTATCGTGAAGGGTAACCAACCTTTGGAACTCCCTTCCAGCTGACATGGTGGACGAGGTCAATGATAAGATGTTCAAGTTGAAGCTCGACAGCGTCCTGCGAACAATGTGGTATGCAGATCTATCATGAATGAGATCCTCGAGTCTGTGGTGATGAGGCTCATACGGGAAATTACCCTCTGCCTCTAATTGAAGAACATTGAACATTCAACGTAGTAGGTGTGGTATCTGGGTTTTTAGCCAACTCCCCTAAGCATACTACCAGTGATTCACCGATCCGGTTATAGCCTCGGGTGTTAGCTTTTCGTTCTCTCATTTTCCTGGGGAAGCATCGCATATTCTTGCACTTTCTCACCTAGCCGTTTACTAATGTGTGGTTTGGTCATTGACCGACCAACATACATGTGGTGATTGCTCATGAACTATGAACTCTTTTGTTTTATTGAACACGATGTCCTTGTATATTTCTAATTTCTGCCTATTACAATTCCATTCCGCCTCTGAGTTGACTTCTGATTTCGTTTCGAGTCCTAGTTTTGGGTCGGACCACTAGTGCGCGGAATCCGATACATGTACGAAATACTAGTCTGAGTACGAACCACAACATAAACTTCTCGGGTACTCCCTTCAGGGAAAGACAGCGCCAGAGTTTATAGCGGTCGACTGAGTCGAAAGCCGCTTTTAGATCGAGGAAGATAGAAATGNCGATTTGCTCGAGGGTACGAGAATACTTGGTTGCCCAGGACAGGGAGCTCACAACCGGAGCCCTCAGTTAGCCAAAGCCTTACCCGTAAGGCAGGGGCGTGGTGTGTGAAAACCGGTATCTATTGGGGACCGGCTTACAGTTTATCGGATCATCATACACCCTCCGGATGGGGTCAAAAGTCCCAGGTGCCCAGTACACCTCCGTACTCAAGCGAACTGGTGACCAATGTCACAATCGAAGAGGTGTGCGTGGGTATAACTGGTAAGCCTCTTCTTTGTTTGTTTGGAATGAAGGTTTTTCGCTCACTTCCATAGGTGAGTTGCATTAACGTTTCACCGTGTATGACTTACAAATGACACTACTCGCTGATTGTATAACCCGTGTAAGGCACGCGCATGAATGTTAACCAGCACCCACCGTGTCCGTTGTCCTGACCATATACAACCACTTGTCTAATAAAAAGAAGAAGCCTGTGTTGAATATGCTGAATCGTCTCAATGTGATTCCGAACAACAAATCAAAATCATTTGGTAGTTCAAGAAATACTGTGTTGAATGTTATGGCCAACGAATCGAACGATTTTTGGAGATCTTGTCGACATGGGTGCCACCTGAAACCAACGGAAAGCCCCTGGTCGGTATTAAGGTGACTCTGATATAGTTTTCGGTTATAGAGGAAAATTATTGTGAGTTCTTCATGGCGCAAAGCATCGTTTGCTAGAAGTTAATTGAGCTATCACCGAAGCGCATCACGATGACTTCCAAAAGTCGGTCAGATGAATGTGACATCCAACCCGAGAAGTTGAGAAACAAGCAATTCTCCAGGCACGTTCAGGTTTGCAGTGAATGTTTAATGGTACTAAGTTAAGCAATATACTGGTTTCAAGCGGGTTTTTCAAAATTACCCAATGAATACCGATCGGTAGCGTGTAAGCTCGCGAAATAAGCTTCAATCATAAGCCGCTTCGGTAAAGACGGTAAGTTTCAAATAATCAAAGGCTTTCAGACTCTAAAGAATGGATTACTTTAGTGCTTTCTGGCAGGGTGTCTAAACAAAAGTTGTCACCACCAGTGATTTGAAATTTCGAAAATCTTTTCATGCAATTAACATTCTTCCAAAAAGGCATGATTAACTTCTCTGTTATTTTCAAATGGGGCTGGTCAATGTCAATCGCAGAATGATTCTTAAAGGACGTTCGATTCTTCTCCCAATGCTGCACGAATGCCGCAACATTCTCAAACGTAAAATGTTCCGTTTTTGCAATCAATCGATTACTGGAGTTACGGCTGATCAAAACAGAACTGTTTGTTGACTTCTAGCGAAGATGAAAGCTAAGAAAAACGACGGTTGAGACAAACAGATCTTTATCATATACATTGTGCGGAGTATTAGTCTGATTCTTTATTAAAATAGCAGATGCAACAAGACGGGCGGGAAAAAGGGGTAGCGGTTATGGTATATCGCGGTTGTAACTGTCAATGTACTGGCTCTAAGCGAACAAAGATGAAGCGATTAAAACGACTTACATCGTCAAATAGCGTATTCGGGAATTGAAGGTGTGCAAATCAAGCGGGTAGGAGGTCTGTTTAATGATAGATGAATGAAATCGACAAAAGAACAGGTACATATGTGAATCCAGCAGCATACAGGACGAGGTAGGAGCACGCAAGGACAGTTGTGCAAGAGACCCTGTGACTGGTTGTGGGATGAACATACTGATAGCAAAGCAACCAATGATTCAAATTTGGAACGGATGATAATGAGCAACCACAGGTACATGCAACAGGTCGGCGAACGCGATCGATCAAAGGCGATAGAACCTCAGATCAAGAACCAATCAGATTTGAGTGTGGGCAGATCCTAGAGTACAGAGACGAAAATGGAACGCCGTGCAACAGGCCGCAAGATATGTTGACCAGAGCAGAGTGCAACCAATCCGAGGGAGAGAGAGACGTGATGCAGTGAAGGGGTGAAATCACGGTGAGAGTGAAGTTAAGACGGTCCGATAATAATGTACTGAGGCCGAACAGCGAACGGCCTCGATCAAATGTAACAATGGGTTAACTTCAAGCCCCGTTGAAACTATGTAGTGATGGCACAGTGGTGACACAGAAATGGAATAGGATCAGCTAGGAGCAAACTAACTCGATGTGATTCCGTATATGATGAATTGAGCGCGATCCATCGGTGTCAGCGGAAAACGGTTGTTCAGGGGAAGGGGACGGTGGCGGTTGAAACATCCATTTATTTATTTATTCATCATTTTTATTATTTGTACTCTGGTATTTGCACGGTAAACGGACGATATATGTGCTGGATTTGGAGGCATATATGACTGAGGCAGGTCAGAAATTAGTCTCCCTCTTCGCAATTCAAAAAGATATTGAGAGATCTTTGTGTTGAACGGTGATCAGCCAAAATAGCCACATGGATTGAACAGTATGTGGGCTTGGCAAGTCGGGTGGGGTCAACGGGATCGGTTGAAATGATACCGGAACCTCATGATTTGATACTCAGATGTGGTTAGTGATTTGGAACGTGTATAACTGCTTTATGTAATTTTAGATTGGTATCTTCGTCCCGCCTCTTAAAAAACGCGTTCTCTGATGATAGGCATCCGGCATGTTGAATGCGATATATGCTGCCCTATTCTGAGAATTCATTCCAGTTTTTCTATGACCCTTCGGTAACCAAATTCCAATAGGCAAATATCCGCAAGCTTTAAACATATTCTTTATTTGATTGCCCTTTGTCCCGAAACCCGAATGATTAGGGTCTCGCGACAAAGACGCGTTTTTGGGATGTGCGAGAGAAAACACAAACCCACTTCAATGAGTTCCGGTAACTCTCATTTCTTAATTTCGACGTGCTTTCTAAGATTTCATAATCGTTTTCTTTTCTTAAGGAAAACGATTTATTCGCGGTCTGAAAGAAATTCACATATCCGGTCTACCTCCAATTTTGTCCCCATTCACTTTGGATCACTGTTATCCAGGCGCTGTGTATTCAAATCCGCTCAGGAAAGCTGTAGTGTTTTCGTTTCTTTTTTCGAACTCCACTATTCCCTCCCTCTGAACCCGGTGAAAATTGTAATTAGGACACAGGTTGTTCTTTGTATTTCATTGAGCGTAATCCGAAAGAGCGTACGTTCCAATTCACGTGAACGTATTGTCCACCGCCCCCGCCCACCCCTATCCGGGAAACTCACTTAAATGTGAACATCTTTTTGACGTGAGCAATGGGACACGCTTTTGATTTCTTGTGACAGCCGCTGAGACCGGTGGCTACTGATTTAGCCAATAGTAAAGCTCTTAGGTTTACTTAGTATCCTGGTCATTGAACTATTAAATGATCACCTATCCGGTCGCTTAATGAGGAACATGTCCCTGATCGGTGGTGATCAGTGCAAGTCATTAAATTATATAAAGATATATTCCTGAGGTATTGCATCCCATTTCCGTGTTAACTTCATATGGTTGCGAATCATAAAGAGGACATTATCGCAACTTGGTAGAACAAAGAATCTTGATATCATGCATCCCAATGGTTTTCCCTCTAATCATTTGTGATTCCTGTTTCAGAACACAAACAAATCCAAGCAAAGAAGATGTAGAGACGTTAGTATCCGAAAAAAAGTCATTGACGATGGTGAACCAGAAAAGGAGATGCCTGAAAGTAAAATGGCAACAGTTAGGTTGGGCTATTCAAACCTCACAATTCCTGCGAAAATTTGTACAAAAAACGTGTGTGGAGTGTGTATGCACGAAACAGAAGTTGTTATACTGCAACGCTTGCAACCACGCCCATAATACTTTATCGTGAGTACCAGTATCTCACTAGACCTTTTGGGTTCATGGCGTTCTGTTCACCTTGCCTTGCAAGTTTCGGTTCAAACCCGACCCACAGAGGACCTGTTTACCAGTGCTTCCCCACCACCCCGTTTCCCGATCGTTTCGTCACCATACCGTCATCGTTCATCGCCCGCAAAGCCCCCTGTATCGTCTCGAGTTGTGAGAATACGAGCCGAGGGACATCGTTTCGTGCATCTTAGTTCACTCCGCTGCCCTGCGAGAGCTCAGATTACGTTCACATCACAATACGGCAAACCCAGTTGTACCCCGGAGATAAGCAGTATTGTAGTATACTGGTTAAGAAGAAGAGAGAATTACTAGTCCATGCTTGCTACATGTCCTAATTTTTGAAAAGTAATGCACACCACTAATCTCACAAGAACCATTCGGCAGTTAGTTGGGAGTGACGTTTTCTTCCTTTTGTGGAGTTCATTTTACAACAAAAAAAGAAATTAAAATAAGATCTAATATCAGCCAAACCAATAATTTAGTCTAATGTGATATTCAAAAGTCATCAGATATGCACAATTTTCCTTTTTCAAAGTTGATCCAAGTGAGTACAAAGCAAATTTGGCGGAACGAAAGCTCTTGTAGCAACAAAAATGTTGAACATCAGTTTGTCATTCAGCTTCTTTGAAATTTGCACGTTTCTTTTTCCGAGAAGAAAATGAAGAGAGCTCCAAAATCAAGGTACCGGACATTTGTATGGCAAAACGGGTCGAAATCAGAGTGAAGAAAAATGGCGTGACTAAAGTCAAATTAAAAACGAAAAGTTCGACACCAAAGTTCACGCTTCTTCTCGCCAGACTGTTATGGTCTATTTTTGTGTCTTCTGGCAAAGTCCTCCGAGAATCGAACTTGCACGGCTTGTTGGACAATCGGACGATAAACTGAAATGCAATTTTTAGGCACACAGTTTACTCTGAGGAAGAAATTATAAGGGGTAAAGTTAAAGCTTTCGAAATGGTTGCACAAAATTTACTATCTTGCTCTTTCACATTAGCGTGGTGTGATTTATTATTTGTCTGATTGAATTCAAAATTTTTTTAAAAACAAAACACAAAAATCACATAAATGTGTGCATGACAAGTACAGGCTAACAGATAATTATGACAAAAAGCGCATGCCAACGAGAAGATGTATGTATTTTGAGAAATCAAAGCTTTATTTGGGGATAAACTTATTGGGAAAAATTGTTTCCTTCTTTACTACCAGTCGGTTGAAGCACATCCATTGGACACTCGAACAAGGAGATTGCCCTAGGCGGGATCCTCGTCTACAAGCCTGCCCTGACGACCCCTTTCGTGTGTTCCCCATCAGATTTGTGATGAAATCAACCCGATAGATGNCACCAGTAACTTGTTGTAAGCTAAGTTCTGTGCCAGTTTGGAGTATGGATAATGGCCGTGTGCGAATACCACTTTTGTTGGGTGAGTGGAAATCACAGACAAAAATGAAAGTTTTGAATTGATCATCTTAACGCGTTCGCATTCACGATTAACACGGTTGGCAAAGGAGACGAAATTTTCCTCAGTCACCTTGAAAATAGTTGGGCACCGATACTGTATTTTGATGATCTTTCACCAAAGATCTTCCAGGTCGTGGTCCCCGGGATGTTTTGCGGGATAAAATTGCAGTATTTTTCGAGTTCTGCGGGGCCCAATTAACGAAGTGAGAGTCGAACACGAGCGGCATCGTCAAGTGACGCGCCATCGATTTTCATGATATACTCGTATCGTATACCAGGACTCAAAAGTGACACCAACATCTGGATCATAATGAAATTCATTGATGCTTTGAAACAGAGTTTCGATAGTCGATATCTTTGATTTATCTGAAACTTGTTACAAAGAAAGCCGCTAAATCAAAAGCTAAAACTGTTCCTATCTTCATTTCAATAGATACTGAAAAAACTCCACTTGTAATAGCAATTTGTCACCGTCACCAGTTTGTTATCACTGTAAGCCCCTGAATTGGAAGAACACAAATCACTGAATTGGAACGGGCTAACTGTAATTATGTCAAGACAATTCACAGGGTCAATGGGTGAAATACAGATCAATAGTCATTAGACCTATGGATACTGGTTAGATCGATAGCGAGGAAACTAGTAGTCACTCGCCAACTTCATTTTGAAAGGATGATAAGAAAACAGTTGATAACGCTTCAAAATTATCTTATTCCAAGCAATAGTGCAATGATTTCAAAGAGCCCTTTCATAAACATGTAACAAATAAGCTGTGGTGATCCTAGCCTATGAGATGACGCATACCACGAAACGACATTTTACAGTTTTCGGACAACTGCGATCAATCCAGCTGCAGTGGTGACGTCAGAAAAATGCGTACGTGTTACAGCTTTCGGACTGCAGACCGTAGGTCAATTGTACCAACCAATCAGAATACGTGCAGCCCAGACAGAAACTCAACAACGCCAGAAATACTAGCACGCGATTGACAGGCTTGGATGACCAATGGAATTGTTTTGTACCTATTATTTAATCCCCCTGATTTCTTGCAATAAACGAACTGCTATTCTTTTGGCCTTTTACTCGCGTCTCAGTTACGTGGGATACTGTCGTGTAAGTACCAGTGTGATACAGTGTTTACGTCTCTTCCGTGATTGATAATCCGCGAATCGTGTTTCGTGATCAGTGCATACTACAGTTACTACATAAGCTCGTGGTATTATTCAGAACAAAGAAAATGACACGACATTGCTTCAGTTCCCGATACTGATACTCGTAACTTTGATCAAATCATGTTCACAACATCTGAATGCAATCCAACACACGACCGGTTTCACGGTCCGTGCCACTCGTCAGGTATGCGTATTCGGTAATTCTTTATCAGGTTCGAGTCGAGAGTGCAAGTATAAGAATAAAGTGACAAAGGGTTACTGATTTAATGCACAAGAGTACACTCACCTGTTTGCTGAGGAGACAAATACACTGAAATCATAAACAGCACCCTTTTAGGCTTTCTGTTCAATTTGGAAACTTAACAAACGAAGTGGCTTAACATTATTTCTTAATTTTCTTCCCACGAACGATCATTCATCTATTATTACTGTTCGGTCAAAATCAATTTCATCACTAATGATTCCGTTGTCGTCCGTTAAATGTTTATGCCTTTTCCACTTCAAGTGAATCCGACTAATGGCACTCCACTGGAAACCCCACAAGATAATTGCTGTTTTGGCCGTCAAATGTCACCGATTGGACTAGGTCTGTCTAAACCCCGTCCAGCCCAAATAAACTAAATTCTCCGCAAACAAAAAAAGTACTTTTTGAGTGAGTTACCGAGCCAGGATGAAGGTTTCGGTGAGGGGAGGTGGGCGGTTCTCCCCCTGGCTCCCCACACACCCGTTTCACCCGGGAGCGTTATGTATGTGATCGTTGATCGAGCGTGCGTCATAGATACGAATGAACGAACCTGGAGTTAGTTGGCCTCTGTCAGTCGGGTCAGGAAGCGAATCACGTCAAGATGGATCGTTTTTATTGTACTGGACAGAAAATTCTAAAGTAAGAGACACTGTCCCGTCCAAGTCGGTTCGTGAAATACAGATGTGATGCGAGACAGGTCTTCTTCTTTCACTTATTTGACAGCTGGCAACGATAAATTCAATATTCCCCTGTAAATGGTTGAGTTTTCTCCAGCACTAATTGTGCTTTGTACGTTGTCATTTAATTGGACAGATGCTTCATCAACATAGCCACCGTAGAAATGTGTATTCTCCTCATATTTTCGTAGTTTCGTATTCTCCGCATGTGCCGGGAAGATGTCATCCAAAACCAGTTCTAGTCGACTTCCCATTGGAACTCCTTCAATTTGTCGATAACCATCACTGTTCAATCAGAGCGGTACATCTTCAGTACATAGAAGTAGAAATTTTCGACGACAGTGGGATAGAATACTGAGTTTGTTGACATATAGACAGACAACATCCACAGTTTTCCAAAGAGAAAAATTAGTGAATGAAGAACAAAACTCCCATGTTTATGAGAAACATCAGGGTCAGGGATTCTCTCAAAACAAAAACTTGAACGAGTCTTTTAGCATGTCATTAGTAAACTTGCGTCTGCTTGGTTGAATAAGTTTAGCCAGTCATCACGCCCGCCTTTGGCGGGGTGCTTCATTCATAGATAGTTTGGGCTGTAGTGGAATATCAACCTTGTAAGTTTTAAGAAGTCCGTTTATTCATGGGTAGCTGGAGCTTCGGTGGATGAGTTGAGCAAGTGTAGCACCAATAATTTTGCGAGGGACTACTCACACGTGTGCGTAGTTTACAAGCACCAAGAGGTGGTTACTGGCTCCCCATAGAACTCGCCAGTGGACTACGGGATTTACTTTTCTAAATACAGAAAATGCTCATTTTTTGTTACACTGTTCCATTATTTATCTTTTGTGCTTGTTGGGATCATGATTGCCTGTTCCAAATGAGACGTTTTGTTGCATGTGCACCAATTCATTGATACTCTGACCGTTGATCGTGGTAAAGAACACTCCTCGTCCCGGCACTGCCTTGTGGACTTATAACACTAATATGGTTATCCTTATGCAACTGACGTAAGTCACGCGTAATGGATTGTTTCACAATCACTGTTCGGTCTCATCCATAACAGTAAAGAAAAAATGTGCTTCCCTCCGAAATAAACTCCTGCAGTTTTCTGATGTAATCCTGGTTATTCACGATCGCAGCTACAGATCCATTATTGGACCTAAACAAAAAACACAACAGATTTTGATTTGAACTGACCACTATTCAGACTTTGCCTTCACGCACAATCCTCACCTCTTCTAGTCAACCACCATACACTCGAAAGTTGTAGACTTGAGTTTCGCTCTTGTTATAGCTCATCAGTTGTGCATATTCACCATCCAGTTTGGGTTCTGAACTCCGGACCCATCTCATATCACTATGCACAAGTAAATGCGAGTCGAATGGGAACATCCTTTTTTTGTGAAACATCCTATTGCCTTAATCCATTCAACTGAATCAGAGAAGACATGAATGGGCAGAGTTGACGTAAGTCGTCGATTTCGCGTGTTCTCATTCTGCGGTAGACGTACATGTATATGATCATGCCAAACAAAGAAACAACATAGTTAAAGTGAGCCATTTAAATGGGGTTGTGGACATGTGATTTGGGTTTGGTTACAGGTTAAGGTCAAGTAAGATGACAAAATTTGATACGAGAGTGAACTGTTTCGAACAATGTGATGACTGCTGTGGGCAGAGAAGAAGAGAAGGTCATGTCGCACATTACGGAATCAAGCATAATTTAATCACTACCAAGGCGGAAACAGTTACATCACAAATGTTTTTGAAAAAACGATTGCGGTTTTAAGCGACGTATGAATATTACTTGCAAAAATTGCAAATTGCTTGAAATTCGAGGTCTCGTTTTGATTCGAAAAGCTTTGTGCATCTACCTGGTGATCGGTTTCTCTAAGGTCTTCTCATGCCTTCCAATGATCTTCTGACATGCCAGTCCTGGATTAGCATCACATAAGTGATTGGCAAAATCTACAATTTTAGTTTTCAACCAGTTGGCCGCATCAGAACACGCCGGCGCCAGTACAGCCAGCTAATCTTACATGAACTCCAATTGTGCTTCGATGTTGATGTGATTAACCCAAGTGTGTGATACATATTTTGATTGTAAAATCTGCCCGGAGAAATGTTACCCACGGTAACCGAAACGTCGGCGTATACAATTCTCTACCGACATCGCTGTGTTATTACCAGTATAACGTTCACAATAAAACAACTCAGCGCATCGATTATTCCATACACTCCGAATATCACTTGGTCTTGATAGGCTCTCGGCATTAAGCGAGCGAACCTGGGACTGTTTCTGGTCGCTGTTGAATTCAGTTACCCTGTTCGTAATTTTCGACATCTCTGAATTTCACACTAGGAACGACTAGACTCGGATTCAGGTGTCAAGTTCCGATGTTCTCTCTTCCAAATATATCATTGCAGTTTATCGTCTCCGATATCTGAGACACCTGTTGAGATTACCTGTTCAATAGCTAACATCGAATACTCTGCCTGCGCACGTCGGACCCGGAAAGATAAAAGCTCAAACAAAATAAATACAGAGCTTTTACCTGATATAACTAAGTAAACCTGATGATGTACCGCTTGTGTACCCTCAGGTACCAGGCGCATCCCCGGGTTGTTGGTAGGGGGATACCTTCACCGAAGAAGGTTAGCTGTTGTGGCACACCGCAACAAATAAGCAGTCGCGAACAAACAGCGGCGGCACTACCAAGGTGTGATGGGTTTCAGGCTGGTCGCCTGGCTCCTATCTGAAAGCCACACAAGCCTAATAATGGTGTCGTGGCAAAGATCGATATGACTAGCCTTTTAAAACCAAAGCCATTGTTCCCCTCACTTACGAGGTGAGTGACTACTTCCTGCTGCCTTGCAGTTCGCACTTGGTTGTGCAAAGGTTAGAGGTGCGCCCTCAAAATAAAAAGTGCCGAGTGAAGCTGCAGAGGTCTCTCGCACCAAACTCTCAAGGAACTTCATTATCATGTCTGGAGCCGGCTTAACTTTACCAAGGAGCCAGCCGCAGTAACAAAATGTTGTGTGCAACTCCCACATAAGGCTCTAAAAGACATGGAATGAATGAACACAGTTCATGAAGTTGATCTTTTTTAACAAGGGTAGGTCTTATAGCACAATAAAAAGCGCGCAATGCAATGAGTGTCTCGGGTGTTCTGTCTGCTACTCCAGCTCCATGGTTTTTGGTTTGAGTAGTATAGTGCACAGATTTAGACTACTGCCAATTAAAATTCCCATTTCGATTATTCTGACTGAATTTTGATGTGTTTTCTTTCTAACTTGTAGTTTCAATTGTTTAAGAACACAGACGAGCGCAAGAGAAGTCGAAAACCGCCACATTCAGATTCCTTGCCTCATGCGAAAAGGTTTTGAGAGAGAAGGTAAAGCTGTCAATATTGTAACGGTCTTAGAAAATGAAGAAGATTCTGATAGGGAAAAGACCATTTTCCCTATAAAAGTGACTATTTTCCTATTTTTCTATATACGTTTTGTAAATTTTGAATTTTCAGAGTTTCTCGCCCAGAAGGACTCATACCGCAGCATCAGCCATACTTGATCTCTACTCATTACTTTTGAGTTATTTTTCAAGGTCACTGACTACCGGTCCCATAACTGTATGTAAACAAATGAGCTGTCCGCTTTCTTCGCCTTTTACGGTCGAGCGAAATACAGAACCTCGCCTGAAGACCTGTCTTCCTTGTTCTCTTTGGTCGGGTTCGGGTATCCTATTGCTCGTGGGGCGTCTCTTTCCGGTTCTATAGCGACTTGCCTTGGGGTACCACAGTAGGACACACCCGTGTTTCGTCATTATTCTGCTGGGTGGTACGGTTCTGTGCTCCTACAATTGAACTATTTCAATCGCAACTTGATAAAGCATTGAAACACTTGAAATTTCAACATCCGTGAGTGATCATGTAAATTGTTATTACTATTTTCTCTTTGTGAAATTATTCTATGGGACATGATAAGCTTTAGCTTTGTTAAATCGTTCATAATAAAACTTTGGCTTTGACTTTAACTTTGTTCGTGGTCATTGCTGCTACACGTATTGTAGGGTCACGGCTCGTGCTAGTTCAGTCGTATCATCCACTCCAGCGTTATAACGAATTCTCTGGTGAACAATTTTGCTTTTCACAATGCACTGCATTTCTTACGGTTTTTTTTACCGTCCTAGACACGCACTCGTAATCACCTCACATAAATTTCATTGAAATTATGGGTCACTGATTGCTTTAGGCTCATTTGAACCGCCTCTAAAGGCAAACAATCACCAGCATCGAACTGATCATTTTTACTATTGATTTGAAAGTTTCCTTACTTCGTCTAAATTGCAGGAACCACAAACATTTGTCAGTTTTTATTCTTGCCTGAATTCCATCATTTTCATGATCGTTACCTATTAGTCATTTTTTTAAAGGAAACCGGTAATGTCATGACAGCATGAGTGATTATAAAAAGAACTGATTATCCTGAATTCATTCAACGTTGCCTTATTCCCCCAGGGCTCTGCAATTTTGTGAAGATGTTTATAGAGATGTTCAGCCAGGAAATTGCGACTCCGGTGTATTCTTTGACCTAAACTAGACTGACTCTCACTTTGGTGAAAAGTGATAGAAAAACGCACATATTCAGTTACTGAAAAGGTCTAGTTTTCTTCCCGCTTTGTGGCTGTGAGCTTTTATCTAGTTTTGCCTTGGAACACCTTTTTCTCAGATTTCCCTAGATACCCATTCTCGTGACTTTAAAAATATTATCGTCCGTTTAGTTAATCTTGATACAATTTTCTATCATTTGAGTTTATTGCGCTGCTGATTCTTTATCACACAGCTATCGATTCCACCGAGTGCCTTAAAATAACTCTGCTGTCGTTGCCTTACTCATTGTTTGTACACGACAGAACTGTTTTGCCGCTGGGATGGGAGAGCAAAAAATCAGCATACGTGGCTATTACCAAACCGATGAATTATTGGCAGTGTAACATAGAACGTTCATAAAACTCATGATCTCGAACCGACCGTGAAGAGGTGTACGAATCAAAGCCGAACTGGCCTGGTTGTGGTTGAGTGATCGGACACGGAGAGATGTTGAAAGTATGAATCCATCTAAAAGTCAAACGATTCGATGTACTGAACACCGACCCACAAGCGGTTGCAGTTTTTGCACTGCTCAGCTGCTTCGAGCGTCAGGATTAGATGAACCGCATGTTCAGATTTTGAACCCATCGAGAAGACTATTTTTTCGTGGTCTGGGGAACCTGACAGCATTCCGGCCCGGAGAAAATGGCGGACGGATTTCTTTGTTATGTAGGTTGAGAGCTTATAATAACAATAATAATAATAATAGTGCTTAGCTAACAGTTACTTGTGAGTAGTGACACGGTAAAAGTTATACTAATTTGATTAGTGATGTTTCTAATTCCATCTTCTCACGCGACCTTCAGCCACATAACCGAAAAGTTTTGCTCTCCTAGATAGCTGTGAATCAAACTTGCGGTCCATCTGGCTTAGTAGATGTGGTCAGTACCCATAGGGATTATTGGATTTGCCAGGAGGTTCTAAGATCAGAGTCCATGTCTAACTTCAATGCTGTTGGGCTAAATAAATAGATCAGGTGTGAATAAAGAAAATTTGAAAAAATGTGAATTTCTTTGATTTGGTTCTCACAGTCGTGATAAATGCCTGGGATGCGAGTGGTTCGGAGTTCACATCCTGGACGGAAAAGCAAATATTGACCATCAATGACTTCTGGTAAGAACAAAACTCAAGCCTAGTACTTCCCGATTGTGTGATTTACCAGGTGATATGACAGTTGTATGTGAAGATGAAGTCTGAAGCTTGGTCAGTTAAATCACCAATGGTGGTCCATGTATGTATTTATGGAAGCTTTATTTACTAAAGTCTGTGCAGACTGCATTTACAAACAGAAGTTTAGGTGAAAACGTGAAATCAAGCGTAGTCGGTACAGAAAAGCTATTCACTCACCTGAGACATCATGCATTGTGTAGAAAATCGATTCCTCCTTATCCTCCTGTTGTTGGGTATTACCCTGTTTTTCGGACACAAATAAAGAATAGGAACTATCATTTTCACTTTTCTATTGTTTTAGACCGAACGGACATGAGAAGTACTCGACTACATCGAGAGGTAATTTGAGTGGATACAATTCACAATGTGATCAGTTATGATTTGTATACCGCTGAAATACAAAACATTAAAAAGTATGGAGAAGCAAGTTGCGAGCAAGTATGTGCTAACAATCCAACCGCAAAGTTTGAATGCATTTATGTGCAGTTTTATAACAGACAAATCGCACTGCACATACTATTCACCTCAGCAACTTCAGCAACAAACAGGAAGGGTAGGAGTGTCAGAATAATGTTAAAGACCACAAAAATCCCATATATATGATCAATTATCATCGGACAGAGTGCATATCAAAAGTTATTTTTGATTCAAAAGGGCCACGATTATTTCGGAGATGGAAGATGTTTCATAGGCTTTGATGGTGAGAGATTCTCTCCTTGTGTTTTTCCCTATGGTCTTGCACTTTGCCTGTTTTCCAAACATTACACCTTTCCCTGTATGGTAAACAATTACCTGTTCCTTGCACTTTCATCCACTGCTAATAGGCCAGACTAAAGAGTACGGGTGAGATATTCCAGAGAGAACTTTGGAAATGCAAAAGAATTTTTCATTCATTGGGATGATGGGAACAGCTCTCTAATTCGAAGCAAGTTTAGAGTATTCGGACGAATTTCACACACCCCGACAGACCGCGTACGGATTCGTGTCACGACGCAAGCACGCTCTAACCGTGCAGGACAAACCGAGTTCAGATTGGATGACTGCATAGAGAATCAGCCAGTGGTTATTCGATAAACCAATCGAAATGTCAAGGGCGCAATCTGATTGGTGCGTCACCTTGTCGTTCTCGTATGCCTGATTCACTCTCTCTCTCTCTCTCTCTCTCTCTATATATATATATATATATATATATATATATCAAGGCAGGTTTGCTGTCGGATGCTGGCGACGGCAGAGGCAGTGGGCATTTGTCTGCATTGAAGGTGTCGACGACTTCAGTTTTAAAAGGC
>UZAN01042253.1:34215-49977 GCA_900618425.1 Echinostoma caproni
CGGATTGGGCAAGGAGTCAAGGAGCGGAATCAATGCAAGCTGGGAAGAGGGGGGAGGAGGAAGATAGTGACACCTACCGGGGCAACGCGAGGCTAATCACAAATGCCGTCTGTTCACATTGAATCGGGCTTGTACTGTCGAATGGATGCCGCTTAAGCGACACACCACAATACATTCATGACGCCTAAAGCCGAATCGATACCGGATTGGTCAACTAGGCGAATCAGACAGCTGTCGTCCGATCGATCAACCGGGGTATCAACGACGCGATCTGATTATCGCGTCATTACTTACGCCGGATTTATCACGTGCAGAATAAATTCTGCCCCATATTGACACTCTTCACATCCACAAACGCAGCGTGGTCCTCCTTTGACCGTGTTTTGTTGATTTCATCACCTCGTTGATCCGTGCCAATGACTGTTCTCCACGCCGTTTACACACACGCACGCACACTTAGTGTTTGCTGTATTACGTTAACCTCTGTCGGTCTTACTTATTGATTGTTGCTTGTTACGTTCCCGGTCGGGGCGGATCAATATTGTCACTGAGATCTCAAATCGCCTCAATGGCCATTACAATATCGTATCACTTAGTACGATCAAACCGGTCTTTCTTCTTGTTCAAGATCAGTATTAGTGCATCTATTTGGATTTCCCTTTATTTGCGACTTAAAGAAGCTTTACATATGCTCAATGGATGAGATCGCTTCCAGAAGCATTGCATGCATACAGTTCCGACAATCATCAATAATAGTCTGTAACTAGTACAGCGATTAATTTTAGTTGTCTTGTTGACATTGAAATTACGTTCTCTTGAGGTCTGTTCATTGCTCAACTTCTGTCAGTACTTAATTAAAATCTATAGTTGATCATACCTCAAACCGTGAGTCTTTCTATTCAACCTCAACTGTCACTAACTCTTGTGTTTCGGGTACATTCATTATATACCCTCGGGTTAAACAGACCTAAATGCTACCGGACGCATCCCGGTGTTGGGGATTGGAGGATACCTTCACCGAAAAAGGTTAGCTGTCTATAAGTTGTTGCATACCAACAAACAAACATGACAAATCAGCAGTCGCGAAGAAACAGCGATGGCTCTACCAGGTTGTGGTGAGTTTCAGGTTGGTCAACTGGCTCCCGTTTAAAAGTCGCACAAACCCAATGACGGTGTTGTGTCAGAGATCGATGCGATTGGCCTTTTAAAATTACTGTCATCGATCACCTCATTTTCGAGGCGAGCAATTACTTCTTGCTGCCCTGCAGTTTCGCAATTGGTTGTGCAAAGGCTAGAGGTGGGACCTCAGAATAAGAAAACGCCGAGTGACGCTGGGGACGTCACTCATACCAAAATACCAAGGAACCTCATGATCATGATCAGGTCCAGAGCCCGCTTTTCCTTTTCAAGGAGCCAGCCGCCGTAAAGTAAGTAATGTAAGTAAGTACATTCATGAGGTCCGTCCGTTTTGATTTCGATGATCTACGGGACCCACAAAAGATGAACAGAAGGCGTTCCTCGAAGTGTGGCAATTCATTACTTGCTATTTCTCGTTGCCACGAAATCAAGTGGATATAAGTAATCATACGAAAGTAGTCATTTTCTCGTCACCTTGTATTGTGCGCATACTATTATCTTTCCAATGGCATATTGTTCTGATTCTTTTCTTTAACTCATCCTCTTGGATAAACAACATCCGGTTTTGACACAAGATTTTTCATTGAATTAACACTGTCCAACGACACACACAAACACGAGACTAATTCCGTATGACATATTGAACGTACATCCCGGTTCTGAAATATATTTGAGGAATAAAACATTTCAAACTACGATTAGCCCGTTCGGGTTAACAGAAGCACTAGGCACACTTGATGAGCTTGGGTGCAGATTCCACTTCCCTGGAGATGGTTAAGTCCCACGAGGAAAACGCATTCAGACGCGATGAAAATATTAGTGATAACCGACAAAGAGCACTGGATAGCTTTTTTGTCCTGTTTGTGACTCGTTAGCGGTGCGCACTTAGTGTCTCCAGCAAGGGTGGCTGGTGCTCCTGAAGCATCGGAAGCAGCAGTTCAATCCCCAATCATTGGCATTTAGCGTGCATCGTACTCGGCTATGTTAGTTACGTGATCCAAAAGCTGTACCTTCCTTTCAAAGCAGAGCGGGAAAACAATACTCAAAAGTAAAACCACCGCCATCCCACATTAAAAATCATTACGGTTTCCCATGGTGTGGCACAACCATCGTACGTGAGATGAGTTTCGGACACAAGGGTAATCGTTCTATTTACTTATTCTTCATTAAAACCAATCTGATTCTGTCTGGTCTCTCAAGAAGTATGCTTTTCCAGAAAATAGTTGCTTCAGCATTTTTTGCTCCATTCTTACTGAGGCTAAATTTCAAATTTTGACCAACATTGCCTAATTAATGGGTAATAAGACTTCAAAAATTTGTGCAGTTCGGTAATCAATCGGTGCACTGAATACACTCAAGTAATCGACTCGTGGTAGCCAGTCGAACGGTGCCCCCTTTTAACTGTTACGCGACCCGAAGGAAAAGAAAATACGAGGAAGTTTCTGAATATCAATTTGTGGCTTCGGTGGGAAACGGAAATTCTTTGTTTTTCTCTCCAAAATTGCACAAGTACATATTTTACTCACCACATGAACCTATATGAGGAAAACAATGAGGCAAAGATTGTGAACAAACTTGGGGAATAACAGCTTCACCAATGATCAACCAAGTAAGAGAAAGTGTGCACCTGGATCCGGTCTTTACGGACACCAGTTAGTTCTTCAAATTAGCTCCGTTCATAAGGTATTTACACTTGCAGAAAAAGTGGTCCCAATATTTTGCTTTTCAAGCGCATCGCAATCAACAATGTGGTGCTGATATTCGTTTATCAGACGTGTTTGTCCGTGTGTATTCAAGCCAAAAATGTTCACTTTAACAGAAGGTGAAGGGAAATACCATGATACAAGAGGAAAATTGTCGTCATTTAGCATGAGGTTTCCGGGGTTTGGCACAACCGTAGAAGCTATAATTTTTGGGCTCACAGGTACTCTTGTCTTGTGTAAGCTAGTCAACTGGTGTCCATTTACATCTGTTCGATCGAATGAAGAACTAAATTTTGTTCAGGCGAGAGCAGTGGCTTTGTGATTGACTATTACTGGTTCCTGTGACGCAGAGGGATAAATCCTTTCTCTCCTCAGATTGCATAAGGAAGCATTTCACCCACCATCTACCCGAAAGTTTAGTACAGTGTGACACATTTACTCTCTCGTTTGGACCACTCACCACACACGCGTAGCTATTGTACTGGAGCAAATGCTAAACCAATCACGATAAATCGTTCTCTCTCCTCTCAAGTACCTTCCCGTCTTCAAGAATGAAAATAATCCAGAAATACCAACCTGGTGCAGTATTATTTAACTTCATTCAGCACAAACGTTGTCCGCGCGGTTTCATGAACTTTAAACAAAAATCACCTTTTGTTTGTAACACGTTTGGTTGGAAAGAAATGGGACATACAGCCTATTTAACTTTTGCAGGGTGATTTCGATTCTTGCCGTGACATAGCTCAATTTTCCAAAGAGTCAGGCTGCCGTTTTCCTGCTTAAACAATGCTCTTAAAACCCTTTAGAAATCCAATCGCAACATGGGCGGATTTATGTAGACATTTTGTCACAGAAGTTCAATTACGGTCAAAGTTTGTAAAAATGGTCATTGACGGAGCTGTTGTTTCAAACTGTTTTCGGTGCATCAATGACCTACAATACTGCGGGTTCCGGAAACGTTCTTATTCAACATCCCTGTCTCCAAATCAAAGGAGTGCTGAACACGTTTATTGAAAACAGAGAGCATTTACATTTTTTTGGATTGAAGACAAATTTTTCAATCCTCTTACATTTCTTTGTGGCAATTGAGGTATTATATAACAAAAATATAAACATAAGAGGAACACAAGCCTTTACATAGTTCCTGTGCCTTAAATGATAGATAACAAAGCCCCCAGTGCTACCATCTCTCACAGAATACGCTTCACCATTCTTCTCTATGGCATCTGAAATGATTAGATTCAAGTTTCATGAGAAATACACTGATTATATTGTCGGCGTACAAGTGTGTATTGATTGTCAACATTGTGAAACGTCTTCACTTGTTAATATTCACATCTGTGTGCAACATACAAGATTCACTATACATTGCACAAATTATGACTTACAACAATCGTCACCTGGTTGAAAGCGAAATGAAGAGCAATAGAAGGTTTATTTAGCGAAGCCACCGCGATGTGTGAAGACACAGAAACATTGTAATACAAACAATCAAATGATACCGGCTTGCGGACAACCACTGTCCAAACGCCACAACAATAATAACTAAGAAATCTGAAGCCAGCTTGTTCATTCCTCTTAACTCCGACCACCGCGGCGCTTCTTCCAACCTTGCCCGGCACGTACGAAGAGAGCACTGAGAAGTAGTCGATGAGCGGGCCTATACAATACGTGACCAAGCTATCGGATGCGGTGTAGAACCACTATCCACACCCAACACACGACAATGGACCACGTCATTACTCGCCTGATCTTCCCACCGGATACGAGCAATGTTTCGGAGACATCGGTGGTCAAATACAGAACGTCGATTAGGATCCTCAACGCGGAGGGGACAGATCTCGCAATCGTAAAGGAGAACAAACCACCATGAACCGCTGCGACGTACACCCTTACCTAAAGGGAGAGTCGGTTGTCTCATACAAACCAATTGTTGAACCACAACCACTGCGGAAAGCAACTGGCAATGATTTACTGGGGATCATCACGTGGATAATGAGCTGCAAGTCCCGATTATGAGGGATTTGACGTTTTTCCACAGTTTCTGCTCTCCCTGCTATATTTTACCTTATCTTCCTTATGGAGAACTTCGCAAACCTGAATTCATTTCAGCAACCTCACGCACTTGACTGTGAAATACCATTCTCCGAGTCACCTCCTAATTGAATCACACTGAGTCCCCAGCCGAATCACAACGTTCCGAATGAACATCATAATAAGGCCCTAAATGCAAATAACACTCTCAGTCAAAAGCTAAGGAGAGGAATCAAAAGGTCTCTGCTTTTGTGACCACAAGGTTAAGAACGTGGCCGAATGACGTTCGGGGCTCACGCTGTGCGACACATATCCACAAACGAGACATGTCACGGGACTCAAAATGACAGAACTCATTTTCGCATAAAGGACCACGATAAGCGACTCCGCATTCGTGCAACACCAATAAATCAATAATTATGTACCTTATTGAAGCCCGTACCTAGGCTGACCTGGGCAAGATAAAAGCAAATACAAATACTAACCAAGCCGGTTCCTTCTAGCCACAATGATGTTTACGAAACAGCAACACAGTGCTATATAAACAGTCGCATACAAAGAGTGTACGGGATGATAACCACTGCAGATAAAACGAAAAATTAAAAAAATGCGCCTTAGTTTCACATTACCACTGCTTTATTGTTTTTCGATGGATTCTTAAATCAGCGTGTTTTACGTCTTTCAGTCGTGCTGAGGGTTTATCAAAGCTGAATTCATTTTAAAAACCTAGAAGTAGCCTAAATGATCACCACATCAAGTCCCCAGACGAATCACAGTATTTTGATGTGACATTACTAAATTAATTTAAATGAAAATAGACCCGTAAGCTAATTGCTGGTGAATTAAATCAAATCAGGCTATTCAACCACGCGATAAACAACGGGATATAGTATTGAACTCACAGTGTGCGGCGCATATCAAAAGAACGAGACACAACATTGAGCTCAAAATGCAAGAACCCATTTTTGCGTGCAGAATTCGGATAAACGACCCAGTTGGAAGGCGTATTTTATACTTCGTCCTCGTCTTGGTCAACCTCGGCAAACACTTTTTCATTTGAATTGTCAAACAATTCCAATTTTTGGCATTTCCAATAAACAGCAATTTAAATCGAGATAAACAATCTTGAGATATCTAGAATCTAACCGACTAACATAATCTGTAAATCAGTGTCTTTTTGGACAATAGCTCTATTCAAGCTCCAGTAAGTCGCATTTGTAAACCTTTAATCGGAATGAGATGTACCATTGCCGGATATGGTCTGTTAGAATCTCCAACCAAAAGCTTTCAAGAAAATCCTCATTTTTGACCACTTATTTTGAACCCAGATTACAGAAATGAAAATAACTAACTTAGTTTTATCTTGGAGGATGTTTTAAAAATCATAGAGCGCGTTTGTATGTTTGCCGCTCTTTGTAGGATTGCCCCCGTTGCACAAGTTGTGAGGACCAAAACCGAAGAAAACGAAATTGATGCGAAAGTCACTAAGAATCATGGTTTTACATTTTGATGAACCAAATGCTAATATTTTTTTAGCGAACGTTTTGTTCAACCATTTTTACATTGACTAAGATGCTGGTGAGTGTTTTCATGTTCTAAAAATAAGTAACTTGTTGGAGACAGGTTGCGATGAGCGGAAATCAAGAGAACCAGCTCAGACGTTTTACCCCTTAACTGGGAGTGATTAATCCGAAAAGGTTCGTTGACAGGCTGATGTACCGCGAGTGCAGGTTACGGGGATAATTATTCCGTTATTCCTAGCTCCTCTTCGATTTCTTTAATCGGTTTCCCACATTCAGATACAGTTTAACTTCAAAACATTTTCGGAAACGATAATATGGATGTATTTTGCAAACGTACGACTCCTGTTTTGTCACAAATCAGATACTACATCTGTTGGTGGCAAATGTTAATGTATCGTGAATTTTAAGTCAGGCTCCAGTTGCCTTTTTCCATTCTCCCTTATACTCGCCGGTTCTTATCAGCCAATGCAATTTTATCAATTAGCAACCAGTCCCAAGAGGATCAGCATTTGTTTAAGTCAGTTAAGTCTTTTAAGTCCCGTTTGTGTCTACGGATACCAAGCCAGGTGAGCAGCAATTCACGTAAAATGTGCGCAAAGCAAGATAAGTGAATAGGAACAACTTGTTTAATTTAATACACTAGAAAATATAACTAGCTAATCCTGTGGAGTGTACACGCCGGTCAACCAGCATGGTGCGCACAACAACGTGAGCGCTGTGTGGATAAATTCCGAAGTGAAACCACCTGAGCATTCAGGGGACCGGAGCTGGGGTGATTTCGATACTAATGAACCAAATAGGAGAACTCAATCTCCATTTCTATTTGCTAGACGAAAATAAATATACAACGAATAAGTGATACAAACTGAGACCACCGCGTTCCAAACACAAATAACACACACACACATCATGTTATTTCTGACCAGAATGCGGTTTGTCAGCACTGATTCGTATCGCTCGCACTAGGCTCTCCCTCATGCACAATGGAACAACCAAAACAGGGTTTCATAATTTGTTTGTTTCTTCTCTGACAAACAACGCACAAGTTCAACCAATTCGATTTTTTTGGTTGCTCTCAAGCAGATAATGAATAAAGCATTCAATATATTATTTTAACCCATATTTCGTGTGGTTGTTCCATTACGAGATGATCGATTGGTGCTACACTGAAGAGACTGTTGTAATTGCGTGATGAATTGTTGATGACAGATGCAAGAGACAGCGGACAGGTGAGAATGGCAATATACATGTAGTGACATTGTCCTTTTCCCCTCTCCCTTGTTATGTTTCTATGTTTTGTTTTATTTTACTCTTCTTTGTAGCCGTCAAACATCACCGCTGTACCGGGTCGATTAAAAACTTGATTTATCTGTGGGCAAAGAAAAGTACATTTGAAGTGAGTTGCCGAGCGAGGATGACCTATTTGGTGGGGTGCGCTTTGACTGTTCGTCCCCTCGCCCCACACGGGAACGCCACGTTATTGTCCCTTGATCGAGTGGGTTTCGGACGTAAGTGAACGAACCCCGTGGTAATTGGCCTCGGTCGGACAGATGAAAAAGCGATTCACATTTAAGTGAACCATGTAATCCGCCGAGGTATTCACCGCTGAATATAAACATGATACACTGAAGGAATCGGTGCAGGTAAGGCCATCAATAGCCTAGTGAGTAAATACCACAGAGCACATTCCAAACAGTGCATTGGAGTGGCACCCAATTACCACATCTTCAGCCAACATACATGCAATGAAAATAAAATAGTGCCCTAAAAGACATCATCCATAAAGTAAGAAGAGGACAAAGCTAAATTGCTTCCTAAAACAGAAATAGTTTACCACGTTTACCATGCATTCAACCAGAAGTTGAATGAGAATACAATGGTAAAGCGAACCAAAGTCGTTTTTATAATCAAGAAAAAGAATGTTTCGAAATATTCCCACACAGCAAGTTCCAAACAATGCAACAATGCGAACAAGCTCGTTTTCAGAGATTAGTATGTATGCCAACCATCTCAATATAAATAAAAGATGATTCAGTGCACGGAAAACTCTGCAGAGGTTCTCTCGAATAACACCGATTCCTTTGAACCAACCGCAATTGCCTACATCGTATGATTGTCGGACCATCAGGATAAGACAGGGTATGAATCTTGTGGTCCGTAAGCCTTGGTAGATAATCAACACAAGAGAATCCATCGTGGAGCGATATCTCATCTGGAAATTCTGCATGGAGAGTGCTTATGTCATTATGACATTAGGCCAACAGTTGAAGAACTATTTTTCTAAGCGGGTGCGGATAAAATTACGTAATAATCAAAGTCAGTGGTCGCCCATGGTCAAACAGAAATCATAGTCAAGCATTGAAGCAAATGAAGGATGCAGACCTGAGCCTACATGAATTATGGCTACACAGAGTAAGTGGTGTCCATCCTAGCAAAGTACAACCAGAGGGCCATCAATGAGGTATATTTTGAGTGCGAGAAGCCGGATTGCTGGTGGAAAAAGCGTGAATGATCAGTGAATAACGACCTGCTTTTATTTTAAATCACTGCTCCGGACTAAGAACTTTCCCGGAGCGTACGATTGTCTTTCACACACGAATCATTTGGATATTGATTTTTAGATAGAGCCACGTTTACTTGACACATGTGCTGCAGCTTCTGGAAAGAAACCCCAACCAGCTGAGTAAAAGGAAGGCCTTTGAAACAGCAGTGAAGTCAGTTGACGATTACAGATAACAATTGTACGGTGCGTTCGATCCAAGCATCTCTTTTGGGAACACGAGGTTCGAACAGAACTTTATCAGGCCACAGGACAAAGTGATTGGTTAAGTTAGGGATGAAAGAGAAAATGAAAGGTAATGTACTTCTGAAAGTGTCGGAAGTAAAGTGCAAGTGTAATTAAGCGAGCAAAGTCGATTACTCGCGGTACAGTAATGAAGAGATTCTAAACCGCGATCAGGTCTTAGTCTCATATTATTCGAATGTCAGGTTAGCAGTCCACAATCAGGCCATGGAGGTTGACTTCTTGCATAAGTTGTGTTTACCACAAAAAGGGGTTTACGAAGACGGATACTGACCGCCTCTGCATGGCGAGAATGCGAAACCGCACGTATGTAAAACGTCCTGTTGTCACTCTATACAGTTGTCGAATGGCTTGAGGTTATCCACAGTCGTTCGAGTACATCCCACCCCAGTGAACACTCGTGCATTGGCGGCTCTCTCGTTTGTAGAGCTGACATCATTCAGTAACTTGTTGTAAATAGTTGCGAATAGTCTACCCATACAGAAAATACTGCTAACAGGCTCACACAGTTGTCCTTGGAAACACACCAAGATTCTCCCATTCCCAAAAGCCACGCCCCTTTGGACCCGAACAATCAACATCCCGTTCCCCTCATATCTGTTCTTCGGAAAGTATTTGAAGCCATCTTGCTCAACCAACTACTCATGTTCCTCGAACATGTCAAACCACTGAGTGACTGCCACCGGTAACTTGCCAGCTCCTGTCTCACGATCCTCGTCGGCTGGACTCGATAACCGAGTTGATGAAGTTCTATCTCAACCGTTTCCTGTGAATGCTGGCGTTCCCTAAGGTTAAGTATTTGCGCCCATCCTCTTCCATCTATTTGTCAAAGATCAACTTCCCAAAACTGTCAACCTAACCTATTATTTTTCCAATTTCAACTGCCTACACTGCCCCCCGTCTTACTGCACTAATCTTCATGCCGAAAACATTATCAGTCGTGAAATTAGTGCGGTTAAGTTGTCACTGGGCTACGACCTGGAAAATATCTCCTTCTGGGGCAACGCCAACCACGTTTCAATCGATGGTTCTAAAGACCTTCTTCATTCAATTTCTCTGACACACCACTTAATCCCCCCCAGGTATCATTTGTTTCCAACCAACTGCACTCCACATACTCTGTTTGACTTCTTGGATTTGCGATCAATTTATCTTTATGTTGGTCTCCTTTTATAGCTCGGCTTCCTTCTTGTACTGCTCTCAGTGCTGTTCTTTTTTATTTCGCACCAGACGCTTGTCATTGTAGCTCATATTCTACTGCTGCAAACTCATTTCCACCTTGCTCTTGAATATAACAGTCACGCATGGGGTGAGGCTTTCTCTTCCTCTCCTTATCTTCTTTATCGTGTTCTAGGAAAGGCCATCCGCCTGATCAATAATCCTTGCCTGACATCTATATCTTTTCAACTTCAACGTTTTTTTCAACTTATTTTAACACAGGTCATTAGATCCTATCACTGGATGTTCATAAAGCATGACCAAGTAGATCAGACTGCTCATTCTGATAGGGAATCCACATTTTCTTGTTTTCCAAATGAACAATCTGGACGAGAAATCTGTCGAATTGATTTGATCTCATTCTGGTGGTAACCGTATCAATCATTGTCGTGCTTTATGAACATCCAGTGATACGATAATAAAATAATGGACTGGAAACAACCAAACAATCAAAGGGGTTTGTGCTGGCAACAAAAGTCTGTTGGATTATGATTAGGCAACTGTGTTGTACTTGCCATAAGTTAGAGGGGCATTAGCAAGTTCGAATTTTTTTTCAAATATTCATTGGTGGATTAGTTTATCTACTTGATATAAATATCCTCTGACTTACCGCTTGACATTTACATCTTATTTATGTGCTGCGGTATCCTGCAATGAATCGTAAGTTTAGTGTACTACGAGCGTAGGACAATGGTGATGACCGATTGATGATCGTTGTATTGCTTGGTGTGAAGAAAAGGACGGCGATGACATGGGTAAGAAGACATCAAGGGGAACCGTCAGAATTCACCTACGGAGGAAGACGGTTCAACAGGTTATCAAATCACCATGTAGAGGAATTCATTTCATGGATTGAGGAGAATCCAACTGTGACACTGTCGTTTCTACGGATCAAACTCATGACTGAATACGACAAAGACGTCTCCATCACAACTATCAGCAACTATATAGATGGGAAACTGATTACTATCAAAAAGATTCATCAAATACCAGTAACGATGATCTTACTGGATAATAAAGAGAAGAGAAAAAGGTAATGTAACCACCTGTTTTTGAGTCATTCCTTCTTAGATATGTCCAACACCTGCAATGTTACGAGGCACTTGGACATGAGATTATCTGGATTGATGAAACCAACTTCAACCTACATTGTTCAAGAAATTATGGGCGTGCACCAAGAGGTCAAAGGCGTCGGATACCAGTGACCAGTTCAAGAGGAAGACATCTGCACATCATAAGTGATATGAATGCAGACGGGTTGTTGAACTATACTCTGAAAAGGGGATCCTATAACTCCGTATTGTGTCTGCAATGGTTGCAAACGCTAGTTGATCAACTATTGCAGGAAGAGCACAAGTCATATGTGATTGTGTGTGACAACGCACCCTGTCATTCTAAACTGGAAAACGTCGTTTCCGGAGTAAGAGTGAGCATTCTCAGACTTGCTCCGCATTCTCCAGCGATGAATCCGATCGAAATGATATGGGGCATTATGAAAAGTTACATCAAAACGGAGCTCCGAAATCAGCATGCCAAGATTATGACGGGTGATCCCGAAGGAAAAATGAACCAACAGGACTGGAGGATGGCATGTTTGGAAAGCATTGCTGGTGATGCCAAATCTCATATCACGAAGGATCATTGTCAGCATGCGACTGAACATGTTCGTGTACATTATCCGACAGCTATCAAAATGCTTGATTTTTAATACATTTGTTCTTTGTCTAACCACTGAACTTTATTGTGAATGGGAGATATAAGCAGGAATGTTCTATCATTTTTGAAGTCGATAGGCCGGGTGCATTAGATAGTTCGTAGACATTATGGCACATTTACAACTACAGTGTGTTGGTTATCCAGTGTGCGTTCGTTGATAATTTAATACAGAACCGGTCTCTCGGTACGCAGTGTTTTCCAATGCACTTGGTGATTAAAGGAAAATCGAGGCAGAAAGTTAATGCATCGTTCAAACCGAACGACCATGTAAAAACAGTAGACTGGGTTGGGCAGGTCGACATTATGCTGATCGTTAGGGTGTAAATGATACAAGCTATCAACTGATGGGGTCGATTTGGTCAAAATAATCGCGTACATTTGGACTCGAGCGGAGAAACTAATTACAGTAGTCACCCCATCATCTTATGCATGCTAAGTTTCTTGTGAAGTGTGCATTTCAAAGTCAGAACTACGTATGCGATCGCATTTGATTCAAAGGAATCGATTTTATTCGAGAGAAACTCGGCCCCAATAGAATTAACTCATTGGGTTATTGTGGGCTTAGACTGACTCCACTCATACAAAGAATCATGCTCACATTCACGTCTGGGCATGGTGACCGACTTATCGATCCATCTTGGTGTGATTCGCTTCCTTACCGGACCGACAGAGGTCAGTTAACTTCGGGTTAGTTCATTCGTATCTATGACGCACACTCGATCAACGATCATGAACATAACGTTTCCGAGTGAAACAGGTGTGTGGGGGTAGAACGGCCCACTATGACCCACTCCCTAGACATTTAACCTTGTTCGGTAACTCGAGAAAAATGTACTTTTGTTTCTTCACCGAGAAATTAGTCCATTCGAACTGGCGGGGGTTTAGACAGACCCGGTTCAATCGGTGACATTTGACGGCCGAAACACCACTCATCGTGTCGGGGTTTCCAATGGAGTGCGATTGGTTGGATTCACTTGAAGTTGAAAAGGTATAGTCTGCAGTCAGTAGTTCATCATCGAGCAGTTTCTTCATTGTCCCTGCTCTACCGCCACTACTTTGCTTTTTGTTCTTCGGACGTTATCTCGGCAGTTGCTCTTTATGCAAGTTTTTCCTCGCCCATCCAGTGCTAATTCATCTAATCATCGTCATCAGTTTTCGGGTCCCATATATCGTGACGTTCTGTTATATTCTTCCAGTTATCCAGAACTACTAAGTTATGGCATACCGTCCCACTCCTTATCTTTTCCTCAACTTACAACCGAACTAAGCCTCAATTTGCTGTACTGTGCAATTAAAAAATACATGTAAAATAGTATTTTACCTCTTCTTTGTAAGTATCTTGCAAACCTTTCCCTAGTACTGCTTGTCATTACCTGCGTTACTTAAAAAGGTATTTCAATAATAGTCTTCGTGACTTGGCCTTCGTCAGCCGCGTTTCACTTATTCGTATGTACTTTTTTATTACGCACTTTCGTGTGATGAACAGAAAACGGGGCGGACCCCGTAGTTACGAGGACCTGCTGTTCAGTGATGGAAACCGGTAACCTAAGCCCCGGGATATGGAGTGGCGAACCGCATAAGGCCCTAATTGGTTACTTGTTACTACACCGTGCGAATGTTAGATTGAGTCTTATGAATGTTTTGCTCAGAAAAGAACCATGTTCATCATGCATGTTCTCTTTTTTGTGGCTTAACTGTTAATGGCTCGCATCCTCCCAGTTGGTCCAGCTGTCTACTCGTTTTGAAAGAGCAAGCATGTATAGGACCGCTGACGGTGCAATCTTAATAGCAGGTGATATCACAACGGACAGCCCATTGTGATTCTTCCACCATTTGGCTCACCGTTGTAATACCTTCTTGAGTGATTCGAATATGAGTGATCCTTGAGTTCAAGGACCGTTGAAGGACCGTCCCAGAAGAATGTTGACTATGTCCTAGATCAGTCTAGTTTTGAGACGTCATTAGAGCAGAAACATCATGCAATCTGAATTTCACAGAAGGTGCATCATCCCGTTCACAACTCATTCACCTGCGGTGATGATAGGCCAACGCTTAAGCGGCATAGAACTCACAACGCATTCTCGTGTGCAGTTTCGACAATAACACGATCGATGGGTCGGATGGTGCAGATGCAACATGGGACATGATGCGTGACCAGTCAACCCGAGCGAAAACGCAGACCTTACCCACAGTTGCCAATAATTAGATTGCCAAGTGGTCCTCGACTGAGCAAAGCAGGAGTGCCAATAACACACATCTGGCTAAGAAGAGCAGCACAAACATTACTGTTCCCGGTTGCTCAAATCGCGAAAAATGTTTCAATCTTATTGTGCACAAGCTTGAGGAAAATTTAAATATTTAAGGTAACGCGTGAGAGGGATAAAGCAGTGTGAAACGATAGAACAATTGTGCTGGCACTGAAAAACACGCTTGACAAGAAACTTAACAACGGCACAAGAACAGCTTGAAATAAATAACGGTATTTTACTGGAATAGTAAAGTTGAATTCGAAATTATTCTGTTCCTAACACAAATTATGTTGCTCCATTTCTCGCTATGTGATTCTTGGAGTGACTATTTTATTCTATGAACAATGCCAAGGGCAACAGTCTTTTGCCTACAGGTTTTCCATTTTTTACTCAGCTTCGATGCATCACTGACCAACTCGTCAAATCTTTGCACAGCATGTTGGAAACTTTGCAAGGCTCACACATGGGGGCATGAGACAAATGGTGGTAAGGATGAGTTACAGTTGTCCATGACCATGACATCAGGCGGTTTATTGGGTATTTGGTTGAGGCTCGTAAAATGTTCGCCAATAGTTACCTTATCACTGATGGGTGATAGAAGATAAGATTCAATGGAAACACGGATGCCGCTTTGTAAGATATTTCCCGGATCCTGCATGAATTCACCTGTGGAAAAGACTTCCTCGTGCAGAATCAAGTCCTTGAACAATTGTTTCAATGTATCATTCCCCAGCCCATTTCATCTCTAAGTCCCTAAACAAGAAAGCCAAATATATGCACTGCGCGTTTATTGATTAGTATTCCGCTTTTGACTTGGTCCCCCGTTCTCTTTTACTTAACAAGCTTAAATCGTTTGTCTGTCTCGCTTTTCTTCTTGAATGGTTTGCTGATTACTTTCCCCAAAAATATCAGTATGTTGAATTGAGAAGAAGACAGTCAACCGCATCACTCAATAGCTCGGGTGTACTTCAAGCTGTAGTCCTATCACCCTATCTTTATCGACTTATATCAGTGATTTACCCATTACTCCCCTGTGCGACATTTTAGGTATGCTGATGATATTGCGATTTCTATTTCCGTATCTAACCAATCAGAAGTGGTTCAATATAATATTAACTTATTCCACCTCGTTCCGTATTCCACATCATCCGGTAACAATATTAACCCCGAAAAATGTATTGAATGCATTTTTACTCTAAACCGTTCCACGTCTCCCTCGAACAATATACTTGGCGCTCTCTGCTCAGTGGGTTTCTTATGACGAAGAAGCTAATCCGTTGGTCGCATGGAAGAAATTTACTGAAAATCTTACAAATATAATAACATCCGTGACTAAAACTAGAGTAATCACCAAATCCGGCATCCGAAATTCACCTATT